>BSBK01014189.1:0-64997 GCA_027943335.1 Chamaecyparis obtusa
TATATATATATATCTATATATATGTATATATACATATATACATATAGATATATATATATATATAGATATATATATATATATATATATGTATGTATATATATATATCTATATGTATATATATATATATGTATATATCTATATGTATATATACATATATATAGATATATATGTATATATATAAATATCTATATGTATATATATATAGACATATACATATACATATACATATACATACATACATACATACAGACATATACATATACATATACATACATACATACATATATATATATATATATATATATATATAGAGAGAGAGAGAGAGAGAGAGAGAGATTATTTAATATTAGCATTTGGTAGTTAGGTCTTTGACACAAACCAAGAGATGGTGGGTCCAATTAAGGACAGTCCAAAGCTTGTAGCTAATTAGATCAACACATCGGAATACTCACAAAGCAACACAACCAATTGTTTAACTTTGATTTTCATTAACATGCTCGGTTGTAAAGCCTTTCGAGTTAGGGTGAATTACAATCAGTAAACAATTCTACAAGATCTACAATAGATCCAATACAAACTCCAATTAGTCCAGCTCTGAAGATAATTAGAAGCTGATGGAAACCCTAAGGTAGATCTAAACTTGAGCTCAGAAGCCTCCAAGCAATCTCCTTGTTCCCAAGTATGCAACCACTAGCTCTACTATTAAAAAATATCTGATAAGATTTAGATTTGTAAGTTCATGGAAGCAACTTTTCGACAACTTCACCAACTCCAACTTCAGTAGTGCATCTCGAAGCTTATGCCATTTTTAGCTATCTCCCTTCTCTCTAAAACATCTACCCAAGCTTCCCTTAAATACTAGGCCAGATGAAACCCCAAACCCTTCCTAACAAATATTAAATACCATACAAGTCAGCTTACAAAATGTATACAAACATTTAATACTGCATGTCATCCTCCAGATCCACTTAGGAGAATCCAAAAAATTATAAAAATAATAAATGCACCAAGTCGGCCCAACAAATCACACAGAACTCCATTTAGCAAGTCAGATCTATCAAGTGATAGTGAAATAACCAAGCCAGTCAACCATCCTCAAGCACCAGTGTCAACCAAGCACTGGAGGCATGACTGAGTAACATATTCACCAAGCACCAGAGGCTACCGAGTTCCTTTAGTGACTGAGCTTCCTTCAATGATCAAGGATGTCAGTCAAGGCTACAACCGAGTAAAAATTGGCCAAAACACTAACACTTATGTAGTTTCACCAAGCACACAGAATGCCCCTGCTTCAACCTTTGATGCCCCTACATTAGACACCCAAGGTTCTGAAAGATGTTCATATGTGAGAAGAACATCTTCCACGATTCAACACATGAACCCCAAACTGGTTCTTCACATACAATTCCTTGACCTTTTGTGCTTACAACTTCTTCCACTTCTGTTTCCTCTATCTCTTCAAGTCTTTTCTAGACAATGCATAGGTCTTTTTTCCAAATTGATCATTCATTTTCTCTGGATCCACAACCTCAACTCGGCTAGAAATACTCAAGCTTCTCCTATTGAGTGTTGTATCCATCAAAGACATCAGTGAAAACTTCCTGCCATTCTTCTCAATAGTAAAGACATTCTTCACACAATAATACATAGCTCTGCAATCATACTGCCAAGGTCTACCAAGAAATATATGACAACTATCCATATCCACAATGTCGCATAACACAAGATCCTTATACTGGCCAATCTGAACATCAATGAAGCATTGTTCCCTTACTTCCAAAGCATGAACATCTTGCAGCCAACCAATCCTATAAGGATGTGAATGTTTCATTCTGCTCAAACTAAGTTTCCTAACCATGTCCTTAGCAACAAGGTTATCAGTACTTCCACTATCAACAATAACATCACAAAGTTTACCTCCAGACTTACATCGGGTCCTAAATAAGTTACTGCTATGACAAGGTTCATCCTTTGTACTAAGCAATGTTCACCAAAGTAGTAAGTTCTCTAATTTAGGTTCATTCTAAATGTTCTCATTTACCACAATAGTTCGTCAGTCAACCTTCTTCTATGTACACTCAAAAGAATGGTGTCCTTCCTCTCCATAGTTATAGCAAGTACCTTTAAAGATAACTCTTCCTATCTTCTTCTTAGGTTACATAGGTTTCTATTCATCTTCTGCATCAGTCGGTTTCTCCTTTACTGAGTGATCAACTTTCTCCTTCCCATGGGAGTTATTAGGTTGTTTCCTTTTCAACTTCTCTTCTGCCCTTAGAGCATACTGATAGGCATCTTCTATAGAATCAGTCTTCAGCATACCAAGCTCATCCTGAATATTGAATCTCAAACCATTCACATATCGAGCCACCTTTTCCTTACCAATCTCTCAGTGTCCAGACTGAATAGTAAGTTTGTGGAATTCCTTAGTATAATCTTCAATAGACAAATCCTTCTATTTTAGATTCTGCAACTTCTTAAACAATTCAAGCTCAGTCAGTAGTAATGAACTTAGCTTTCAATTTAGTCACCATCAACCTCCTCCGATTGATCTTCATTTCACCTTCATCCTCTTGGTCCCTTTGTAATTCTTTCCACCAAAGAGCAGCATGACCTTTCAACTTTGTCTATGCTAATCTCACCTGAAGAGGATATTCAATTTATACCAACTCAAAGAAATCTTCAAGTTCACCAATCTAGTCAATCAAATTCTCAGGTTTCAAAGTGTGAGAGAAAGTAGAGACTTCCATTCAGTAACTACTAAACTGAGTAGCAGATCTAGGCAATTGAGTAGTTCTATCTTCACCAAATCTATCCCTCTGGTCATCACCACTAGATCTAGCATGTTCAAATTCTTAAACAACTTCTTCATAGCCATCCTTAGTACCAACATTCCAATGAATACTAGTAACAGCTCTCATGATCTCGATGATCATGTCATTCTTCATCAATTCCATCTTAGATCTGAAATTAGATTTCACATTCTCTATAATCTTGGATTCCATAGTATCACAAAGGTCTTGAATAACTCTAGGTGTTGGTTATTCCCTTTGATCTTCAAAACTTGTAGATTTATACTTTGATGGATAACTATAATGAAACTTTGACTCTATCACCAATCCAAAGTCTACAAGGAAGAGAGCCAATTAACAAGGATCAAGGAGATCCTCCTACGCTTTGAGCCCCAATGCTCAGGTGGGTGCACCCTTGACTCACTTCTTCAAAGGAGTCTCTGAACAATATATAACTATACCCTTTACTATCTGATTGAAAGGTTTATCATTTAATTATGTGTGTGTGATTGTTGATGATGGAGTGCTTCCAGAGAATGGATTAGTGCCTTATCCCAGGGTAGAGAGTCACTTAACAACCTATATCATCCTAAAACCTTAACTCAAACATGTATAGACTCAAAGTAAGTGCTTTTCCTATTACTCCCCTCACTCACATATGAGGACATCAAATCCTTATCTTACCATGAACTCACTGAACTTACCTTAAAGACTTTAATCCTAACTTTGTTAGGAACTCAAAGATAACCCCAAAATACTCTTTGTTTACCATATGCTAACCCACTTTGTGCAATCAGCATATATGAGCTCAAGAGAAAAACAAAAAGACATACACCAATATGAGATTGGAATCCAAAATATTCTCACTAAGACTTGCAAAATCAATACATTACCAAATGACAAAATGCACAAAGGAAGGAAATGTTAAATCCAGGCTCTCCTTGTTCAAATTTTCACTATCAACAATCTTGGACCAAAACCCAACAGAATTGGAACCCCTACAAACTCAAAAAGTCTGCAACTTATACCCCCCTAGTCATCTTGGGAATTTGCCACAAGCTATGAATGACTAGAGTTAGGAATTCAACCACCCAACCTGCTGGAAACAATCATGAATTTAATTCAGGGGTAGGAAACACATCCAATCCAGGAAAGAGGAAAAATCTTGAACTGATCCTTAATCATGAAAGTCCTCTTTGCAAGTACAAAGGATCACAGACCAGGCTCAAAAGGACACCCTCCAACAAGCCTTGAGCCACAACTACAACGTACATGCTTTGCAAATGAACACTAGATATCCTGGACCACATTACAAATGGCAAACCAATCGCATCTCACCAAATAGGGTCATTTTTGCATTGAATTCCATAAAAAATGGTACCCTCTGTCACTAGAAACTCTCAGAGATTCAAACTCAAATTGCAATGATCACTATGCAATTCATGGGCATTAGTTTTTAAACCATCCAAACACCTCAGGCTAACTCCGCAATGGCGACACCAAATAGTTGTTGCATGATCGCATAGCCCAAAAATGGGCTATGCAAATATGTGACACGCCACTTTCCCTTACCTTCTTCATAACCACTGATGTGACTGCTGCCAGAAAAGGGTATGTTGCATGTTCACAAGCTAGAAAATTGACTCACACGAACATGTGACAAGCCACTAACATGCACCCAACCGATTGTCATGTCACTCCCAAGAAACTAACAGCACATCAGTGATCCACAAATCAAACTGAGACCAACACTAAGTCCCCACCATCAGATCCTCCTATCTTCCTGGGCTCATGACTTTAACTCATCTAGGCACCTTGGGTTACTTTCAGCAATCACACGACAAAGGAAAATCTCAGTCACGGAATGAAAGTCTAAACCCCAGTTAGATTCAGTGAACACACAACTGCATGTGTCAAGATAACCCCTTAAGTCATCCGATGAATTGGCGACTAAAGACATCTCACCAATTCATGGAAATAATAGCACTACCGCTAAAACATCACGGGAACCAGTGATAGGAAGAAGATTTTGTCGGGCCACCAAATATTTAATCCACACCGCTAAACCTCAGACCCCACCTGGGTTCGCTTGATGCCACCTATCATATCACCATTCACCGCTACCACTGAGTCACCTGACATAGGACCCACCACACAACTCTGCAACCACAACACCTGACCATTGTCACATGATCACATAGCACGGAGATGGGCTACGCGATCATGTGACAACCTGCAGACCATAACCACCACCGCATGAAGTTGACAGAAAACATCAGTCGCCTAATTGCATAGATTTGCAAAAGGCTATGCGAACATGTGACTAACCACCAACAAACAGCCCCTCTGCCAATGGAACACTACCACCTCAGCATCCGAAAGACACCCCATCACCTACTACTGGGCCGCAGGGACACATGGCAAGTGGTCGCATGATCACATAGCCAAAAACTAGGCTATGAGATCATGCGATAACCAACCCCAGGCTCCCACATCACCACCTATGACAACGGGCCCACTATAATTCCAAACCCATCAGCATCCAATCAGATGGTGGGTGCATGATTGCAAGGGGAAAGAATATTCCTTGTGATGACATGCTGACCATAAATTAAAATCACTATCACAAGCCCCACTAACATATCTGACAAGTCACCACCACATGGACCAATCGAAAAAGAGCCTTACCCTTTAGAGGATCGGACGGTTGTCACAAAAGTGTGAGAAATAAACTTCATGCATCTTTACCATGTAAACTAGCAACAACCATAAATCTTGTCTGAACCTTAACCGTGCTAAGCAACTACGAAGAATTGGGACCCATGTAGACAGGTGGCAAGCGGTCACATGATCGCATGTCAGAAAATTCTGACATGCGGCCATGTGACAACCAATTAGGAAGAGCCTTTGAAGACCCAGGCCCACCATCCAGTCAGACTTGCGCAGTTAGAGAATGCCAACAAACAGGGCAGAAGTGTGGGGTTGAAAACATCCAAAGTTTTCACAATAGCGAAGGATCAAAAACACACAAAGTTTTCGGCACCAAAAGACAAGTGCACAAAAGCTAGAAGGAAAAGGTCAAAAATAATGAAGGTTTTCACACAGACCGAAAACATCATGGATTTTTAGAAACACTGTGGGTTTTCAACACTATGACTGATTTTGAAATTATTTCCAGTAGAATTTAAAACTTGAATAACTTTCGAGGCTTTGCGATTTAGGAGGTTCGATCAGAGCTGGAGTAGGGTGATACACTAAAGAGCATGGGGCCAAGAGTGCACAACACAAAACACTATGGATCTTCTTTGCAAGTTAAAACTGTGACTGCAGGCTGGGTAGAGACAATAAAACAAAGACTGCAGGGAAAAAGGCCACTTTTCAAAGAAATCTTGCAATGATTGGAAAATGGACTAACAGTGGCTCCATCTGGGGATGATGGGTAACTTGTGCCCATGCGAGAATTCAGGATTTCTAGGAGAGTAGACCACCCACAGGATAAAATTGCAGACAGCAAGGAACAAGCAAGGAAAGACAAGCAACCAGACCAAAAACTGAAAGACCAGGGCAAAATAGGGTAGGGGCAAGCAACCTACATACAAAGATTTACAAAATGTACAACCCTAACTACTGTTCATGGAAAACAGAGTACTTCAAATGAAATACTACTTCAAGAATTATCCATGAACTAGCAATTCTTGAATATCACCATTGAAATCCTTGATGATGTAAGAATCTTGGCCCCATTTCTCATGAATTAGATATGGCCCTAACCAAATGGGATCAAATTTACCATGCTTCCCCTTATCCTCCAATTTGGCATTCCAAACTAACACCAAATCACTAGGTTCAAACTTCCCATCAATACCATATAAATTCTTAACCTACAACTGCAATTTGGCATTCCTTGCAACTGACTCTCTTCTAGTTTCATCCAACCTAATGAGGTCCTCAATTCTCAACTACATTTCATCATCAATGTCATCATCATTTAAGTGCACAAACTTATACATCTCTAATAAGTTATTCTAAGGCATTCTAGCATGAATTCCATATACTAAGTCAAATGGTGCACAACCAATTGCCCTCTTCACAGTTACCCTATTAGCCCATAAAGCTAATGGCAGCTTTGAATTCCATGCCCTCTTATTTTTCTCAAGGATTCTCTTCAAGATCTTAATCAGACTCTTATTAGTAGATTCTTCCTGACCATTTCTTTGTGAATGATAAGGTGAGGAATTAGAAATCTTAATTCCCAAACCTTTGCAAAAGTTCTTATATTCAGTAGACCTGAAGCACATAGCATTATCACTCACTATCCTCTCAGGGCACCCAAACCTTGTAATAATATTATTCATTAGAAAGTCAATTACCACCCTGCTGGTTGCATTCTTTGTAGGTATAGCTTCTACCCACTTTGTAAAGTAATCAGTGGCAACTAAGATCCATGAATATTCTCCACTTGACTTGTTTGGTATCTCCCCTATGAAATCAATTCCACATTGTTGGAAAGGAGCCTGAACTTCTACTGGCTTTAATGGTACATTACCTGAAAACTTAAGCTTACCAGAGAACCTTTGACAAGCATCACATCTCCTTACCAAGTGTTCTGCATTGTTGAAGATTGTGAGCCACCAAAATCCTGCTCTCAAGATCTTATGAGCAGTTGTTTTACCCATATAATGTCCACCACAAACTCCCTCATGCATATCCTTCAATAATACATTAGCTTGATTCTCATCTACACATTTCAACAGTATGCAATCCAAATTTTTTCTATACAACTTACATTTCATAATTACATACTTGATGGCCTGTAACTTCAATGTCCTCTTTTGATTATCATTCATACTATCTGGACACCTCATGTTTCTCAAATAGTAAATAATATCCTGATACCAAATACAATCATCCATATCACATGTATAATCAATTTCAAAATGATTTACCTGGTTTGCATCTAGATTGGATTGAGCCATCATTTTTGCCAATCCTTGACCTCTAACCAACTTAGTGATCTGGATCTCAACATTGAATTCCTAGATCCTATTGATCCATCTGCACCTTCTTCTAGACACTTCTTGCTGTGAGAAAATATCCTTCACAGCCACACTTGGCACAAAAGCAATCACAACTACTCCCATCAAGTAACACCTAAAAGCCTTGATTTCTTTCACAAGTGCATAAGCCTGTTTCTCATTTATGTCATACTTTAATTCTGTAGCCTGCAAAGATTTACTAAAAAATGCAATAGGCTACTCAAAACCATCCTTATTCTTTTGTAACAAAACTGCAGCAATAGTATGAAAAGATGAAAAGGAAAAGCTATGCATTGGGACATTATAATCAGGTGCCATAAGCACTAATGCATCTTTGATAGCCTACTTGATATTCTTGAAGCCCTCATCAGGCTCACCCTCCCAATTGATTATAGATCCCTTCTTCAACATCTTGAAAATAGGTCTAGTAACCTTTGCAAAGTTTGTAACAAACTTCCTTAGAAAATTGACCTGACCAAAGAAGGACTGAATCCCTTTAACATTCTTTGGTCTCTGAATTTTATCAATGGCTGCTACCCTCTCAGGGTCAATTCTCACTCCTTGCTTCCCAACTAAGTGGCCAAGCAACTTACCTTCTGTGACACCAAAAGCACATTTCCTTGGGTTCAAAGAAATGCCAAATTCCAAGGCCCTCACAAATATTTTTTTCTAAATGAGCACAATGGTCCTCTTCTCTCTTGGAATAGGCAGTTAAATCATCCTGATACACAACAAGGAAAGCATTGATAAAATCTGAAAAGGCAACATCCATTGCCCGTTGAAAAGTAGCACCAGCATTTGTGAGACCAATAGGCATTCTCACATAGACATATGTTCCCCAAGGTGTTGTAAAGGCTATCTTAAATTGTTCTAATTCCTTGACAATGGTTTGATTGTAGCCAGAGAAACCATCCATCATTGACATCAATTCTGATCTAGTTACTCTCTGCAACATAGCCTCCATGTTGGGCAAACAATAATTATCTTTCAATGAGCCGATGTTCAAATTCCTGAAGTCCACACAAAGCCTGACGTCACCATTCTTCTTTCTTATAGGAACAAGGTTTGACACCCAAGAAGAATGCCTTATAGGCTTGATAATGCCAGCATCTCTCAACTTCATTAATTCTTCTTGCATCTTGGGTGCCAAAGTAGGATTAATAGGCCTTTGTTTTTGCCAGAAAGGTTTGGCATCTTCTTTCAATGGAATAACATGCTAAAATAAATCCTCTCTATAAACCTTTAGGTCATCATATGACCATGCAAAATGATGCAGGAGCATCCTGGGTGTAAGAGCAATCTTGCATCACCCAAAAATATTTATGTTTTTATATTCAATAAGGGTTATTTTGTGCAGAGCTGCTCTTTATGGAAAGTTACTATTTTTGGTAATTTTCGTATGTGCTCAGAATGATCTGATTTCTTTCTTGGAGGTTCATTTTGGTCATATAAGTCTACCAGTAAAGTTTCATTGCCAGATCAAGTGTATATTGGAAGATATTGAAGATTTTTGGTATTGGCAGTAGGGTACAGAAACTTTGAACTCAGTTTTGAAGGCTTTAGAGGCCCCGGATGAGGTCAAAAATTTGGGTGATAGGCGCTTGCACCAATCAAGCTTGTAGAGCACTTCGTGGCATTTCTGAAATGGGGTTATAATAGCCGATCGGGTCAACTGGTGATGACTTATGGTCTTCGGAAGTTGGGCCACCTGAAATGGTGAAAAATAATTTTCTTCAAAATTTCTGTTCGAGTTTCAAAGGTTATCTTGAGCTGACTATGATGTAATGAAATGTAAAATAAAATAATTCTAAGTTTGGTCGGCCTTATTGGCTAAAATTCTGGAACCTTCCCAGGCGGTGAAAAATTGCCTATATAAGGAAGGCTGTATTATTATCTTAGGCAGTTCAGAATAGTTCTGGGTAGTAGATCTGGGTATTGATTCAAGGCTTTGTCCTACAGAATATTGTAAGGGAATGCCCATGTGGCTTTGCATATTGTAATTCTAAAAGTTTGTAATTCCACATTTGTGGAGATAATAAGAAGCCAATTTTCTGTTCTTGCATATTGTTGTGGTTTCTCTATTTCTGTTATGTGTTTGTGGTATTAAGGGGAGCACCTTTCATCAAGTGGTATCAGAGCAAGTTTTCTTGAGTGTGTAAACAGATCGCCGACTGTGAGGTAGTTTGCACTAGGACTGTGGTTAGGGTTTCAGTGCGCATCGCGAAAATGCCTCCACGAAGAGAACGTGGCGGAAGACTTGGTGCTGTGACACCTGAGGTTAGAGAGCTACAGAGAAGAGTGCGAGCATTACAAGAAGAGATTCACAAAGGAATGAATCATAATGTCAGAGACGAAAGTGAGGATGAAGCCGAAGAAGAATATCAAGAAGGAGAAGTTGAAATTGTGAACCAGGAGGAAGAAAGACTTTTTCAGGCGATTTCCAAGATTGGGAAAAGACCTAAGATTGAGGTTCCTACATTTTCTAGAAATCTTAACCCAGAGGAATTGATCAACTGGATTAATGAATGTGAAGAATATTTTGAGTATGAAGATGTTGAGGATCCTGATAGGGTCAAATTTGCAAAGGCCAGACTGAAAGGTCATGCGAAGATATGGTGGCAAGAGATTCAGTTGGAGCGAAATAGAAGGGGAAAGGAGAAAATCATGAGATGGGATTGGATGGTGGATAAATTGAAGCGACAGTTCATTCTTGTTGATTATGAGCTTGACCTACTGAAGAAAATGTAGAGTTTGAAGCAAGCAGGAAGATCTGTTTAGGAGTATACAGAGGAGTTCTATCAACTTCTCATCAGAACAGGCCATGCAGAAGCTGATAAGGAGAAAGTTACCAGATACCTTAATGGGTTAAGGCCAAGCATTCAGGAGGAGCTGAATCTGGTTCGAATGAATAGTATTGAAGAGGCATACCAGTTTGCCCTAAAAGTAGAGGAAAAGCTGAACAAGAAGTTTGAGAGCAGACAAAACGGAAGAGGTCGCGGTGGACGATCTGGTGGATGGTCATATGGTGGCCAAAATGAAGATCTGAAAAAGAAGGATGAGGCCAGTAGCAGTCAGAATCAGTGAGGAAATAATTTCAATCGCTTCCAGGATTAGAATAATAGAGATCAAAGAGGAAGAGGAAGAGGACAAGGATCTGGAAGAGGTGGCTTCCGTGGAACATGTTTTCACTATAGAGAAGAAGGTCACAGGGCATTTGAATGTCCTCAGCGCCAAGGCAGAACAGATAGGAGAAATGAAGGCCAGGCCAGAGTTGCGCATGTCGATGAAGATGCTAGATCATCAAATTCTGAAGATGCTGAAAGAGGAGAAATGCTAATTAATAGAAGAGTCTTGCTGAGTGGTGAGAATGAACCTGAACAAAGGAGGAGCCTGTTTCGCACTAGATGCAAGTGTGAGGGTAAATGCTATGATGTGATTATCGATAGTGGAAGTACTGACAATTTGGTGTCAGAAGAGATGGTGACAAAGTTGAAGCTCAAGAGACAGAAACACCCACATCCATATCAGATTGCCTGGGTGCAGGATGACCACAAGGTCATGTTCAGTGAACAGTGCCTGGTAAAGTTCAAGATCAGCAGATACCAAGATGAGGTATTGTGTGATATCATATCTATGGATGCATGTCATATGTTGTTGGGTAGACCATGGCAATTTGACAGATGTGTTGTACATGATGGTCGTGCAAATACCTATTCCCCGACAAAGGATGGAGTGTGACATAAGCTAAAACCATTGAAGGAGACTGAGGAAAAGGTATGTGGTACTGCAAGGATAACTTTTGTTAGTGGAAGAAATTTCCTAGATGGTATGAGGCATGAGCATGTATGTTTTGCTTTAATTCCAAAAGTTGGTAAAGAGGAAGTAGAAGATGTTCCTGTAGAAGTTGCAGATTTGTTGAATGAGTTTCAAGATATTGTATCCGATAACATGCATGATGGATTACCACCAGTCAGGAAGATCAGCCATCAGATGGACTTGATCCCAGGAGCAAGTTTGCTGAACAAGGCAGCACACAGAATGACACCTGCAGAAAGTGAGGAGTTGAACAGACAAGTACATGAGTTGTTACAGAAAAGATTGATCCGTGAGAGTCTTAGTCCCTGTACTGTACCAGCAGTATTAGCACCAAAGAAGAATGGAGAATGGAGGATGTGTACAGATTCTAGGGCAATAAACAAGATCACAATCAAGTACAGGTTTCTATTACCATGAATGGATGATATTATGGACTATTTGAGTGGAGCTATGTATTTTTCAAAGATAGATCTAAAAAGTGGATATCATCAGATTCGGATCAGAGAAGGAGATGAATGGAAGACTACCTTCAAGACAAAGGGAGGACTGTATGAGTGGTTAGTCATGCCTTTTGGGCTAACCAATGCATCGAGTACTTTCATGCGGCTCATGAACGAGGTTCTGAAAGAATTTCTGGATAAGTTTGTCATTGTTTACCTAGATGATATTTTGATCTTTAGTAAGATATTGGAGGAGTATATGATGCATATTCGTATGGTATTTGAGAAGCTGAGAGAAGAGAAATTGTTGATTAATTTGAAGAAGTGCAGTTTTGTGAAGAAAGAGTTAGTGTATTTGAGATTTGTAGTTTCAGCAGAAGGTCTAAAAATGGACCCAGAGAAGGTACAGGCTATCCTTGAATGGCCTACTCCAAGGAGTACTACTAAGGTAAGATCTTTTCATGGTTTGGCTAGCTTTTACAGAAAGTTTATCTAAAATTTTAGCAGTATTTGTGGACCCTTGACTGAAACAATGAGAGGGGATAGAAAAGAGTTTAAGTGGACTAATGGGGCAGAAAAGAGTTTTCAATTATTAAAACAAAAAGTTATAGAACAACCTGTTTTAGCACTTCCAGATTTTAATAAGGTGTTTCAAGTAGATTGTGATGCTAGTGGTACTGCAATAGGAGCTGTTATGAGCCAAGAAGGTAAACCTATTGTGTATTTCAGTGAGAAGTTAAATGATGCCAAGAGGAAGTATTCTGTTTATGATCAGGAATTTTATGCTATAGTTCAGGCATTAAAGAAGTGGAGACATTATCTACTTCCTAAGGAGTTTGTTTTGTATACTGATCATCAAGCTTTGCAATATTTGAATAGTCAAGGAAAGTTGAATCAGAGGTATTTGAAATGGGTTGAGTTTTTGCAAAGTTATACATTTGTTTTGAAACATAGGAGTGGAAAGTCTAATAGGGTTGCAAATGCTCTTAGCAGAAGGCAACTATTGCTAACAGAAATGCAGATTGAAATGGTTGGGTTCAAGGAACTCAAGAATTTGTATCCAGAGGATCCTGATTTTGGTGAAGCTTGGAAAGCTTGTACAGAACCTGTTACTCTAGACATGACGAAATGGTTGGATTTCATCATCCAGGATGATATGCTATTCAGAGGGAGTCAGTTGTGCATTCCACGAAGTTCTATGAGGGATAATCTCATCAAGGAGAAGCATAGTGGAGGATTGGCTGGACATTTTGATCATGATAAAACTGTTGGTTTGGTTAGTGAGAATTATTATTGGCCGCAGTTGCAGCAAGACATGAAGAAGTTTGTACAGAGTTGCAGAGTATGTTAGATGGCGAAAGGAGTGAAGCAGAATACAGGATTGTATCAGCCATTACCTGTACCAAAGAAGCCTTGGGAGGATATCAGCATGGACTTTGTTCTTGGTTTACCGAGGACTCAGCGGGGGCATAATTCAATTTTTGTGGTGGTTGACAGATTTTCAAAAATGGCACATTTCATTCCCTGCAAGAAGACTAATGATGCTGTTCATGTAGCAGAATTGTTTTTTAGAGAAGTAGTGAGACTTCATGGTTTGCCAAAGACCATAGTTTCAGATCGGGACACTAAGTTTGTTGGATATTTCTAGCGTACATTATGGAAGAAGTTGAAAATAGATTTGAAGTTTAGTTCATCACATCATCCACAGACTGATGGATAGACAAAGGTGGTGAATAGGAGTTTGAAAAATTTGCTGAGATGTTTGGTTGGAGATAAGCCAACAGGATGGGATTTGATTTTACCACAGGCAGAATTTGCATACAATAATTCTGTCAACAGGAGCACTGGTAAATCACCATTCCAGATTGTATATGGAATTAGTCCAAGAAATGCATCTGAATTGAGGAAGATAGATAAAGGAGAAATAAGTAGTGCTGAAGCTGAGGATTTTATAGAACACTTGAAGAACATCCATGGGGAGGTGAGGAAGCATATTACCAAGATGAACGCACAGTATAAGGCTAAGGCAGATGAGAAAAGGAGGTATAAAGAATTTTAGGTCGGTGATGAAGTCATGGTTCATTTGTGGAAGGAGCGGTTTCCAGTTGGTACATATAACAAGCTGAAAATGAAGAAGTTTGGACCATGCAGGATATTGAAGAAACATGATTTAAGAAATGCATATGACGTAGAATTGCCTACTGAGCTAAATATTTCACTAGTGTTTAACATTTCAGATCTGATAGAGTATCATGAAGGAGGTGTTGAAGATGAGATCATAGCAGCACAGTGGAGTATTCCAGCAACTAGTACAGACACTAAGGAGATTGAAGATATACTGGATAGTCATGTTGGCAGAAGCACAAGGAACAGGACATATGAAGAATATCTGGTCAAGTGGAAAGGATGACCTGTTGAAGATTCATCATGGCTAACAAAGGAGGAGGTTAACCGTCTTGGTTTTCCTCTACACACCTGAGTCGTGATAGCATCACTTCTCAAATTACCCCGGGTGTCTGATGCAGGAGCATCCTGGGTGTAAGAGCAATCTTGCATCACCCAAAAATATTTATGTTTTTATATTCAATAAGGGTTATTTTGTGCAGAACTGCTATTTATGGAAAGTTACTATTTTTGGTAATTTTCATATGTGCTCAGAATGATTTGATTTCTTTCTTAGAGGTTCATTTTGGTCATATAAGTCTGCCAGTAAAGTTTCATTGCCAGATCAAGTGTATATTGGAAGATATTGAAGATTTTCGGTATTGGCAGCAGGGTACAAAAACTTTGAACTCAATTTTGAAGTCTTTAGAGGCCCCGGATGAGGTCAAAAATTTGGGTGATGAGCGCTTGCACCAATCAAGCCTGTAGAGTGCTTTGTGACATTTCCGAAATGGGGTTATAATAGCTGATCGGGTCAACTAGTGATGACTTATGGTCTTCGGAAGTTGGGCCACCTGAAATGGCAAAAAATAATTTTCTTCAAAATTTTTGTTCGGGTTTCAAAGGTTATCTTGAGCCGACTATGATGTAATGAAATGTAAAATAAAATAATTCTAAGTTTGGTCGGCCTTATTGGCTAAAATTCTGGAAATTTCCCAGGCGGTGAAAAATTGCCTATATAAGGAAGGCTATATCATTGTCTTAGGCAGTTCAGAATAGTTCTGGGTAGTAGATCTGGGTATTGATTTGAGGCTTTGTCCTACAGAATATTGTAAGGGAATGCCCATGTGGCTTTGTATATGGTAATTCTAAAAGTTTGTAATTCCACATTTGTGGAGATAATAAGAAGCCAATTTTCTATTCTTGCATATTGTTGTGGTTTCTCTGTTTCTGTTATGTGTTTGTGGTATTAAGGGGAGCACCCTTCATCACAAAAACATGCTGAAATTTCCTCAATAATTCAATCAAAGGTCTCCTTACCTTTTGAGATATATCTCTACCAATGTATACTTTCTTAGGTGCCTCATGTGATCCAAGATTTATCTCCTCAAGATCAGCATGATCTTCTCCTTTGATATTCTTTTGAACTCTATCTTGGTTGTCAAAGATAGTCTCCAAAACAACAAGCCCCTTAGGCATCTTGTTAGTTTTAAGCTGAATGACCTCATTGCCTAAGACAACCTCCCTTCCTCCTACTGACTCAACCAAGGCTGAACAATCAAATTCCTGACCATGATACTGATCCTTGTAATCCATAAACTTCAAAATATCATTATCATCATCAAAAACTTGCCAATTCTCAACATTATCTGTTATACTAGGCCTAGCCTGAATTTCAACTTTAGAAATACCAGAGAATGTGACATCATTGGGATTGATTGCAATATTGGCTAACAAGTCAGCCACCTTGTTGTTACTCCTATCCTTCCACTCAATATTGAAGGCATCAAAATGTTCAATCAAATCCCAAACTACATTCCTATACTGTTTCAACCTTCTATTCTTGGAAGCATACACTGACTTGACTTGGGACACCACCACCTCAAAATCACCAATAACATTTAGACATTTAATACCATTCTTTTGTGCCAACCTCAATCCTAACAACAAGGCCTCATATTTTTCTATATTGTTGGTACAAAAGAAATTCAATGTGAAAGAGAACTTGTATGTGTTTCCATCAGGAGAAATAAGTAAAATACCTGCTCCTGCACCATCTTTGCAATTTGCACCATCAAAGTACATTACCCACAAATTACTCTTCACAAAATCAGCACCTACTTCAATAGAGATAGGTGACAAAATATGTTCATTTTCAAATACAGGGATCTCTACCCTAAAAGCATTAACATCAGTATCCACAAAACATGTAGTTTCATTATCTATGCTTCTCTCAATCATGTGGCATACTCTTGGCTCTCGTTCAATCTTGAAAGTTGCATAGGACAAATCACACTGTAAACTTCCACCCATGGAAACACTCCACCTTCTAGACAGCAACATCCCATAATGAGGAGGGATATCCACCACTAAAACACTCATTGTTAACTCTTTCTCTGGATATGCTACCAACCTATATGGCATTGCATTGATAGTCCCAATAACTAGTACCTCCTTCTGATCCATTATACAACACCTACCCTACACTATATCAACTTTAAGGCCCAACCTCTCCATGATTTTGAAAGGCATGATAGTATTATAGGCACCACTATCAATCATACAATTTTTTAACTTCATCCCATTCACAAGAACACTTAAGAAGAATGGGTCAATGTTTTCAAGGCTGGCATTGACAGAACTGTCCAAATATATTGGAGGAATTTGAGACACAATTCTCTGAGCAACAACATCATTCAAAGCTTTATCCTGAGATCCATTGCATGAAGTATCATTTTTGTGAGTATTACCAACCCATGCAATAGCTTTATCTTTATGTTTAGGGATCCTCAACAATTTTGACAATGAAACCTTAACTGTAATTTGAGATAATACAGATAACATGTCAACAGGGGTAGAAGTAGGAATCTCAATCTGCACTGCCTTAATGTCCTTCTGCTTGTCTGACACATTAGGTGTACTGACCACCCTCACTTTTTCAATCCTAGCCATTATGTTAACTGGCTTCTCAATCTCACTAGAGACCTTTTCAATTCCAACTCCCTTAGGCTCACAGTGCTTACCTTTTACATTCTTGGATTTCACCATGTGATCAACCTTTGATTTTTTCTCATTAGGTTCTCTGGAGTTGGTACTCTTTATAAACATTCCTATAGATTTCTCATTTGTATTCCTTACCACCATGCCTCTAGTTTTCACCTGGGCAATCATTTCTGCAGTAATCCTATCCATCTCTTCTCTAGAAGGTCTTCTCAAATTTACTAGCTTGGGAGAAGAGTTCATGTTACATGTTTTCTGATCAATGCATTCACCATCAGAAAAAACCTCTTGATGAAAAAGGGCCTGATTATGTCTCTTCACATTTACATCTACCTCTTCATCAAAATTAGAATCATCTTCATATCCTAGATATAAAGAAACCATGTTGCATCCAACATCAACTTGTTCTTCTTCTTGTTCTATCTCCTCATTGCCACAATCTTGGTTTATAGCCATAGATTGTGCAACCACACAATGCTCTACAGAATGAGGGGACTGACATGCAACACACCAAGATATGTTCTCCATGACATTTATTGAAGCCTTATGCAGAGGGTCAAGGACACCTCTGTCATTGTTTCCTCTTGCAGCAAGGATAATAGGCTTGCCATCCTTCCATTGGGTGTTGTAGGGGTAGTTCTTCAGTCTATTTTGTTTATTGAAATTGTTGTTGAATTGAGGTCTTTCATTGGTATGAGCATTGATGTTTATTTTTGTAGGTGCCTTCAAATCCTTAAATGCATTAAGCACCTTATCCAATTTATCTTCTTCTTTCCTCCTAGATCCAACATTCTTATCATTTTCTTTCTTATATTTCTTGTCCCCAAAAACCTTTGGGTCATCTCTCTTTCCACCCAATTTTCTTGATATTTTCATGTTGTTGTCAATATTGACAGTAATCTTAAAAGCATCCTTAAGAGTTCTTGGTTCTTTATCCCTCAATAGATATCCCATCATCCCATCAAATGCATTGAAGTATGTAGTTAGACAAACATTGTCATCTAACTGCATAACTTGGAACAACTTATGCATACCCTTTTGAAATCTCATGTTGAATTCAGTTGTAGACTCATTCTGATTTTTCCTTATGGTGTTGAATTCATTCAACATGAAACTAGCATTAGGCCTATCACCATAATGCTCTTTGAAACATTTCTCAAAAGAGTCCCAAGTATCAATACATCTATCAGGAAGCCTCTTAAACCAATCTCTAGCATCCTCCATTAGAGATTGAATAAATAGTTTCATGACTACATCCTCATGCTCTACCTCATAATCATTAAGCATATCAATAAATAACCTAAGATGATCTTCACAACTAATAGCATTATTACCAGCAAACTTAGGTACATTATCTCTAATATCATTTGGAAAAGCATTTGGATAGCCAGGAATTCCATCAAAACTTATTTGCCTATAGCCTTCTAGTTGCATAGGTCTTCTTTGAAAGCTTGAACTAGTGTTAACCCTAGGATCAACATTAGCATCTATATTTATTTGTGCATTCGACTACTGCCTAGGATCTACACCTATCCCAGCAGATGAAGAAGGAAATGAACTAGTAACATTACTAAGTGGAATAGTAGTAGTCATAGATGGCATACCTAGTTTAGTAGCAGATGGGCCAAGAGCATTAGCTGAAGAAGCCCTAAAAAATTGGATCTTCCTTTTTTTTTCTGCAATGGAAGCCTCAACGTCAGCTCTCTCTAGTTCTCTTGCAAGGTCCTCATCTTCTTTTCTCCTTCTCTCCATTCAGTGTCCTTATTTGAATCAGGTGGTGGGGTCCCTGGTATTTTCACTAATTTGCTTGCTTTGTCACCCACCATCTTCTACTTTTCTTTCTCATTGGTGATAACAACAGGTCTAGTGATCCTATGCCCATCTTTATCTTTAGGCAAAGGGACATAACTTTGTACTTGTCTAGCCACAAGGCCCTCCCTATCAAATTCATGATCTTGAAGCAAGCACTCTTGCTCACTCCTCAAGGCATCAAGATCACCAAAAACATCATGCTGTAGATTTCTAGGAGCAAAAGTAAGCATTTTGTTTCTCTCCTTCATTTCATTTATTTTTCTAAGAAGAGACTGCCTCTCAATCAAAGCATTCACCTTTTCAGCCTCTCTCTCCTCCTATAATCTTTTATGTATGACATCCTACTCTGCTAACTGCAACCTTAGTGTATTCAAGTCATCAGGATCCACTGTAATGTCATCAGAACTAGATGACACATCCATATCAGGAAGATTTTGATATGGGAAGTGAACTTGCCTATGTCTCATGGGTTCTCCTCTAAAATAATCTTCATCAAGATCTAGGTCAACCTCTAAACCCATATCTCTATTTTGTTCATTCTGGCCTGCAGGCAATGGACCTTTGTCTTGAAATGCAGCCCTAGGGGTATCATAGAATCTCTCTTCAGAGTGACCACCATCAAATCTAGAAACTCTATCTTGTGAACCATCCTCACTTGAGGATACATGTGGTACTCTAGCTCTAGCATTTCTTTGTTCTTTCATGGGAACACTAGTAGACTCACCATTCCTTCTCATCCAACTCTTCTTTTTTTGTCTAGGTAGCTACTCCAAAGTGACCTCTAGATTCTTTCTAACAAAAGACCTAGTATTTCTCTTCTTATCCATGACTTATCAACATGTAGCACTAGTTCTAACCTTTGAGTCACCACCCACCTAGATGGGAAATCTTTGAAACACAACAGGAAAACTAGAACACACTTACAATCTTCCTCTCTAGATTCTCACTAGTAGAATCATTGTCTTGTTGATGGCTCAGATTTTGAATACTTCAATATGACTGCAACTAGAGACCTAACATATGCATATCTTCATAATCATTGTCCCCAGTAGAGTCACCATCTTGTTGGTTATTCCCTTTGATCTTCAAAACTTGTAGATTTATACTTTGATGGATAACTATAATGAAACTTTGACTCTATCACCACTCCAAAGTCTACAAGGAAGAGGGCCAATTAACAAGGATCAAGGAGATCCTCCTACACTTTGAGCCCTAATGCTCAGGTGGGTGCACCCTTGACTCACTTCTTCAAAGGAGTCTCTAAACAATATATAACTATACCCTTTACTATCTGATTGAAAGGTTTATCAATTAATTATGTGTGTGTGATTGCTGATGATGGACTACTTCCAGAGAATGGATCAGTGCCTTATCCCAGGGCAGAAAGTCACTTAACAACCTATATCATCCTAAAACCTTAACTCAAACATATATAGACTCAGAGTAAGTGCTTTTCCTATTACTCCCCTCACTCACATACCAGCACATCAAATCCTTATCTTGTCATGAATTTACTAAACTTACCTTAAAGACTTTAATCCTAACTTTGTTAGGAACTCAAAGATAACCCCAAAATACTCTTTGTTTACCATATGCTAACCCACTTTGTGCAATCAGCATATATGAGCTCAAGAGCAAAACAAAAAGACATACACCAATATGAGATTGGAATCCAAAATATTCTCACTAAGACTTGCAGAATCAATACATTACCAAATGAAAAAATGCACAAAGGAAGGAAATGCTAAATCCACGCTCTCCTTGTTCAAATTTTCACTATCAACAATCTGGGACCAAAACCCAAAAGAATTGGAACCCCTACAAACTCAAAAAGTCTGCAACTTATACCCCCCTAGTCATCTTGGGAATTTGCAGCAAGCTACGGATGACTAGAGTTAGGAATTCAACCACCCAACCTGCTGGAAACAATCATGAATTTAATTCAGGGGCAAGAAACACATCCAATCTAGGAAAGAGGAAAAATCTTGAACTAGTCCTTAATCATGAAAGTCCTCTCTGCAAGTACAAAGGATCACAAAACCAAACTCAAAAGGACACCCTGCAATAAGCCTTGAGCCACAACTGCAATGTACATGCTCTGCAAACAAACACTAGACATCTTGGACCACATCGCAAATGGAAAACCAATCACATCTCACCAAGCAGGGTCATTTCTGCATTGAATTCCATAAAAAATGGTACCCTCGGTCACTGGAAACTCTTAGAGATTCAAACTCAAACTGCAATGGTCACCACATAATTCATGGGCATCAGTTTTTAAACCATCCAAACACATTAGGCTAACTCTATAACGGTGACGCCAAATAGTTGTCACATGATCGCATAGCCTAGAAATGGGCTATGCGAACATGCGACACGCCACTTCCCCTTACCTTCTTCATAACCGTCGATGCTGCCGCTACCACAAAAGGGTATGTCACATGTTCACAAGCTGGAAAAGTAGCTCACACAAACATGCGACAAGCCGCTAACATGCACCTAGCCAGCTGTCACATCACTGCCGAAAAACTAACAGTGCATCGGCGATCCATAAATCAAATTGAGACCAACACTAAGTCCCCGCCGTCAGATCCTCCTATCTTCTCGGGCTCATGACTTTAACTCATCTAGGCACCTCGGGTTACTTTCATTGAACACATGACAAAGGAATATCCTAGTCATGGAATGAAAGTCTAAACCGCAGTTAGATTCAACGAACACATGACTGCACGTGTCAAGATAAACCCTTAAGTCATCCGGTGAATTGGCGAATGAAGAAATTTTGCTAGTTCATAGAAATAATAGCACTGCCGCTACAACATCATGTGAACCAGTGATAGGAAGAAGATTTTGTCAAGCAGCCAAATATTTAATCCACACTGCCAAACCTCAGACCCCACCTAGGTCTGCTTGATGCCACCTGTCATATCACCATTCACTGCAACCGCTGAGTCACCTGACATAGGACCCACCGCACAACTCCGTAACCATGACACCAGACTGTTGTCACATGATTGCATAGCACAAAGATGGGCTACGCGATCATGCAACAACCCGCAGACCGTAACTGCCACCGCATGAAGTTGACAAAAAACATCAGTCGCATGATCGTATGGCCTTGAAAAAGGCTATGTGAACATGCGACTAACCGCTAGAAAACCACTGCCGCCAATGGAACACTACCACCTTAGCATCCAGAAGACACCCCATCACCTGCTACTAGGCCCCAAGGACATGTGGCAAGCGGTCACATGATCGCATAGCCAAAAATTGGGCTATGCGATCATGTGATAACCAACCCTAGGCTGCCACATCACTACCTCTGACAGTGGGCCCACTGTAATTCCAAACCCATTGGCATCCAATCAAAGGATGGGTGCATGATCGCAAGGGGAAAGAATATTCCTTCCGATCACATGCCAACCGTAAATTAAAATCACTATCACAAGCCCCGCTAACATATCTGACAAGTCACCGCCACATGGACCAATCAGAAAAGAACCTTACCCTTTAGAGGATTAGAAAGTTGTCACAAAAGCATGAGAAATAAACCTCATGCATCTTTACCATGTGAACTAGCAATAGCCACAGATCTTGTCCGAACCTTAACCATGCCAAGCAACTGCGAAGAACTGGGACCCACGTGGATAGGTGGCAAGCGGCACAAGATCGCATGTCAGAAAAGTCTAACATGCGGCCATGTGAAAACCAATCAGGAAGAGCCTTTGAAGACCTAGGCCCACCATCCAGTCAGACTTGCGTAGTTAGAGAATGCCAACAAATAGGGCAGAAGTATGGGGTCAAAAACATCCAAAGTTTTCACAATAGCGAAGGATAAAAAACACACAAATTTTTCAGCACCAAAAGACAAGTGCACAAAATTTGGAAGGAAAAGGTTGAAAACAATGAAGGTTTTCACATAGATTGAAAACATCATGGATTTTTGGAAACACTGGGTTTTCGACACTGCGACAGATTTTGAAATTATTTTCAACAGACTTTAAAACTTGAATAACTTTCTGGGCTTTGCGATTTATGAGGTGCGATCAGAGCCAAAGTAGGGTGATACACTAAAGAGCATGAGGCAAAGAGCGCACAACATGAAACACTATAGATCTTCTTTGCGAGTTAAAACTGTGACTGTAGGCTGGGTAGAGACAACAAAACAAAGACTGCAAGGAAAAAGGCCACTTTTCAAAGAAATCTTGCAATGACTAGAAAATGGACTAACACTAGGGTCTAATCTTCTCAACAGCATCCTTAAAGATAATAGAAACCCTTAGCAACAAACCCTCATTGATCACCTTGTGAGAATCTCCAAGTTGTATATAGGTCAGATTGCAACCTACAATCTTGCAAAACAACTACGGCACAATTTCACAAGTTCAGTGCCACGAATCTGTAATCAAGATCACAAGATCTTTCCTTCAACAAGATTAAATTCACATGATCAACTTTGCTAGGTCAAATTTCTGATTCACAAGATCAACATTCGCTCCAACAAGAACAAAACTTCACTCTGATACCACCTAACGCAGACCAAGGGATGGTGGATCCAATTAAGGATAGTCTAAACCTTTCAGCTAAGAAGAAAAACATAGTGGAATACTCACAAAGCAACACAACTAATTGTTTATCTGTAATTTTCATTAACATGCTTGACTGTAAGGCCTTCTGGGTTAGGGCCAATTACAATCAGTAAACAATTCTGCAAGATCTACAACAGATCCAATACAAAATCCAGCTAGTCCAGCTTTGAAGACAATCAGAAGCTGATGGAAACCCTAAGGTAGATCTAAACTTGAGCTTACAAGCCTCCAAGAAATATCCTTCTTCCCAAGTATGCAACCACTAGCTATGCTATTACAAACTATCTGATAGGAATCAGATCTGCAAGTCCATGGAAGCAACTTTTCCACAACTTCACCAACTCTAGCTTCAGTAGCACATCTCTAAGCTTATGCCCTTTTTAGCTATCTCCCTTCTCTCTAAAACATCTACCCAAGCTTCCCTTAAATACTAATCATTAGCCACAAGTCGGCCAGATGAAACCCCAAACCCTTCCTAACAAATATTAAATGCCATACAAGTCAGCTTACAAAATGTATACAAACATTTAATGCTACATGTCAGCCTCCAGATCCACTTAGGAGAATCCAACAAAAGATACAAATAATAAATGCACAAAGTCGGCCCAACAAATCACACAGAAGTCCATTTGATAAGTCAAACCTATCAAGCGACAGTGAAATAACTGAGGTAGCCAAGCATCACCGAGCACCCATGTTGACCAAGCACCATAGGCATGATCGAGTAACCTATTCACCGAGCACCAGAGACTACCAAGTTCCTTCAGCGACTGAGCTTCCTTCAATGACTGAGCCTGTCAGTCAAGGTTGCAACCAAGTAAAAATTGGCCAAAACACTAACACTTATGTAGTTTCACCAAGCACACAGAATGCCCCTGCTTCAACCTTGGATGCCCCTACATTAGTCTTTAGGTTGGAAATTCTATTATGCAACCAACATATCTTATTCATATTTCTATTTATACAATCCTCTATATGGTGAAGGTATTGCAATATGAATCAAGTCTTTTAAGTTTTTTATTTGGTATTACAGACATTGCTGGGTGAAATTGCATTCTAGGCATATGTTTCTTTAAGACGTGGCTGGTTGAGTTAATGTGCTTGAGCTCATAAGATATCAATTACTCTGATCATAGTGTAATCCATCGTTTCAGTCAGACAGAACCAACCCAACAATTTTAGTCAGACCGAGATTGAATCTATCTTTTGAATGGTGTGGTATGTGGTTTTTATAGTGCGCAAAAGAGGAGAAGCCTATGTTGAAGACTAGACACAACACTGAGGAGAAACATTAAACAATATTTGGGCACTGGAACCACCACACAAACTATTCTCTACATGCATAAACTAATCTATGGAGTTTGGTAATGATCTGGGTGCTGGAACCACTACTCATATTAAAGCTTGTCCATAGAGTGTGCAACATTTAAATATTTCTTCAACAAACTTTGACAATCTAGGTAGTTGTTCCATAGTATCTTTAGGGTCTGCCTATGCGGATGCTCATCAAGTTGTAGTGATTGGGCTCCTCAAGTTTTGGGTAAGTGCATGGATGCTCAATTTAATTTGTTGGTTCGCTAGTTTCTCCATTCTACATTGTCAGTATACTTGGTAAATTTCAATACCTTCTAATGATTATGTAGTATCATAAGAGATCACGAAACATAACATGAAATGAGTGATAATACAAGTTTTTATTTTTCCTTGATTGATACTCTTGAGTTTGATGAATTGATTCAGAAGGGGCTCCTTGTTTGGTTCCTATTTGATGTTTTGTGTCAAACCAAAAAGATTAAGGGTCAACTTGAGGCTGGTTATGATGAAGATGACAAAGACGAGGTAGAACACCCACAAAAGTGTCCCTGTCCAACTACACGTGCTGACTGTGTCCATCTCAATTCTCTTCATCCTTAAAGGACTATCTCAACTTTCATAAAGTGTATGTCCCCCAATAAGGAATATTAATAAAATATTTATTTTTAGTGTTATTTTATCATGTTTGCACCAAAAATTCTCTTGTTAGATACTCAACTTCAAAAAGAGAGTAACCATGCTATGTGGAAGACCAGTACGAACACCATCCTCCAGATTGAGGAGTTGTGAGACATTTTTACTAGCATTACTAATTATCCAAATGATACCGATGTCCAAAAGAAATTTAAGAAAGCTGATTCAAAAGAATTGATGCTCATAACTCATAGTATGTCTGATAAGGTTCAACCCTATGTTTGAGATGCTGACACATCTAAAGTAGCTTGGGAGGCTCTTTTCACAATCTTTGAGTGAAGAATTAGGAGAAGGTACTTCATTTATAATTTAAATTATATACTCTTCATGTGCAAAGTGGTGATAAAATTGTATATTTCTTGTCCCATGTATCTATCTTCATGTATAATTCCTTTCTCTTGGAGAGACAGTGGAAGATAAACTACTTATTCCTATTACTTTTCATTCTCTTCCTCCTAAGTTTAAGACTTTCTTCACTACCATGAACATCACAAAACAACAAGTATCATTCAAAAATTTGATAAACTTACTTCAACAAGAAGAGGCCCTTCAATCTTTACATGAGCAGTTTGAAGAAAAAGTTATTTTCTCTCACTGACAACATGGCTAAAAAGCTCTTAAGGGGCCTCAATTTCCACCACAGCCATTTCCACCATAAAAAGTTTCACAATATAAGTCTTCTCCTTGATGGTGCTAGATTTGTAATAGTCACATGCATGATACAAACTGGTGCGAGTACAATGGTCTTACTCAAAGTTCCTCAAGTAAAGAGAGCTCTTCCAGTCACACTCCTCACCAATCTCATGGATACCCTCATAGACTTCATCAGCGAGGAAATGTTTCTACACAACATGATGAGACATTTGATGGGCCCTCCGATGAGGATACTCCTACTCCTAATAAAAACCAAAATCTGGTGCTTGTATCCCAAACTACTTCATCATCACATGATGTTTGGATGATTAATTCTAGTTCTAATAAACATATGACTAGTGATAAAGGGATGTTTGATACTTTCAATCCTACCCCTATTAGTGATCTGATTCATATTTCTGATAACAAGGAGTATGTGGCAAAATGAATTGGTACAATTACCATTCCTCTTACTGTGGGAAGTTTCTTTCTCACCAATGTTCTCTATGTTCCTTGTTTTACTAGAAATATTTTGTTTGTTAGTAATATTTTAAATCACAAACTTAAGTATAATTTCAAGTCAAGGATGATGTTAAATCCTGTCTCATCTCAAAAGATGGAATGATACTTTCCTAGGGTTTCAAGAAGGGGCATCTTTTTTTCACTTCATACAACTTCCTCCTCTGGTGTTTCTGATACAGGAGCATCCTGGGTGTAAGAGCAATCTTGCATCACCCAAAAATATTTATGTTTTTGTATTCAATAAGGGCTATCTTTTGCAGAGTTGCTATTTATGAAAACTTGCTATTTTTAGTAAGTTGGTCTTAGGATCTCGAAATGTTTGATTTTACATATGGAGGTTCATCTCAGTCATATCAGCCTACCAACAAAGTTTCATGGCTAGATCAGGTGTAGTTTTGAAGATATTGAAGATTTTCAGTATTGGCAGTAGAGTACAGAAACTTCAAACTTAATTTTGAAGGCTTTAGAGGCCCCGGATGAGGTTGAAAATTTGGGTGACGAGCGCGTTGCACTAGTCAATCCTATAGAGCGATTCGTGGCATTTCTAGAATGGGGTTATAATAGCCAATCGGGTCAACGGGCGATGACTTATGGTCTTTGAAAGTTGGGTCACCTGAAATGGCAGAAAATAATTTTTCTTCAAAATTTCTGTTTGAGTTTCAAAACTCATTTTCAGCCGACTTTGATGTAATAAATTGTAAAATAAAATAATTCTAAGTTTGGTCGTCCCTAAGGGCTAAATTTCTAGAACCTTCTCGGGCAGTAAAAATTGCCTATATAAAGAAGGCCCGTAGTGTTGTTTAAGGTAGTTCTAGGTAGTATATCTGGGTATTGATTCGAGGCTTTTTCCTATAGAATATTGTAAGGGAATGCCCATGTGGCTTTGCATATTATAATTCTGAAAGTTTGTAATTCCACATTTGTGGAGATAGTAAGAAGCCAATTTTCTATTCTTGCATATTATTGTTGTTGTTTCTCTATTTCTGTTATGTGCTTGTGGTATTAAGGGGAGCACCCTTCATCAAGTGGTATCAGAACAGGAGTTCTTGAGTGTGTAAATAGATCACCGACTGTGAGGCAGTTTGCACCAGGACCGTGGTTAGGGTTTTTACGCACATCGCGAAAATACCTCCACGAAGAGAACATGGCGGAAGAGCTGGTGCTGTGACACTTGACATTAGAGAGTTGTAGAGACAAGTGCAAGCATTGTAAGAAGAGATTCGTAGAGGAATGAATCTTAATGTCAGAGATAAAAGTAAGGATAAAGTCGAAGAAGAATATCAAGAAGGAGAAGCTGAAATTGTGAACTAGGAGGAAGAAAGACTTTTTCGGGCAATTTTTAAGATTGGAAAAAGACCTAAGATTGAGGTTCCTAAATTTTTTGAAAATTTTAACCTAGAGGAATTGATCGATTGGATCAATGAATGTGAGGAATATTTTGAGTATGAAGATGTTGAGGATCCTAATAAGGTCAAATTTACGAAGGCCAGATTGAAAGGTCATGCAAAGATCTGGTGGTAAGAAATTCAATTAGACCGAAATAGAAGAGGGAAAGATAAAATCACAAGATGGGATCAGATGGTGGATAAATTGAAGCGACAGTTCATTCCTGTTGATTATGAGCTTGACCTACTAAAGAAAATGCAAAGTTTGAAGCAAGTAGGAAGATCTGTTCAGGAGTATACAGAGGAGTTCTATTGACTCCTCATCAGAACAGGCCATGCAGAAACTGATAAGGAGAAAGTTGCCTGATACCTTAATGGGTTAAGGCCAAGCATTCATGAGGAGTTGAATCTGGTTCAAATGAATAGTATTGAGGAGGCATACCAATTTGCCCTAAAAGTAAAGGAAAAGCTGAACAAGAAGTTTGAGAGCAGACAAAATGGAAGAGGTCATGGTGG
Organism: Chamaecyparis obtusa; assembly: GCA_027943335.1. Classification (NCBI taxonomy): domain Eukaryota; kingdom Viridiplantae; phylum Streptophyta; class Pinopsida; order Cupressales; family Cupressaceae; genus Chamaecyparis; species Chamaecyparis obtusa. The sequence continues at coordinate 28,649 of BSBK01014189.1, forward strand.
AAGATCTGGTGGACGGTCATATGGTGGCCGAAACGAAGATCTAAAAAAGAAGGATGAGGCCAGTAGCAGTCAGAATCAGAGAGGAAATAATTCTAATCATTTCCAAGATCAGAGTAATAAAGATCAGAGAGGAAGAGGAAGAGGACAAGGATCTGGAAGAGGAGGCTTCCGTGGAACATATTTTCACTATGGAGAAGAAGGTCATATGGCATTTGAATGTCCTCAACACCAAGGTAGAATAGACAAGAGAAATGAAGGCCAGGCCAGAGTTGCACATGTAGATGAAGATGCTAGATCATCAAATTTTGAAGATGCTGAAAGAGGAGAAACACTAATTAACAGAAGAGTCTTGCTGAGTGGTGAGAATGAACCTGAACAAAGGAGGAGCCTATTTCACACTAGATGCAAGTGTGAGGGTAAATGTTGTGATGTGATTATCGATAGTGGAAGCACTAACAATTTGGTGTCAGAAGAGATGGTGACAAACTTGAAGCTCAAGAGACAAAAACACCCACATCTATATCAGATTGCCTGGGTGCAGGATGACCACAAGGTCATGGTCAGTGAATAGTGCCTGGTAAAGTTCAAGATCGGTGGGTACCAAGATGAGGTACTATGTGATATCATCTCTATGGATGCATGTCATATGTTGTTGGGTAGACCGTGGTAGTTTGACAGATGTGCTATACACGATTGTCATGCAAATACCTATTCCCTGACAAAGGATGGAGTGCAACATAAGCTAAAACCATTGAAGGAGACCGAATAAAAGGTATGTGGTAATGCAAGAATAACATTTGTTGATAGAAGAAAATTCCTAGATGGTATGAGGCATGAGCATATGTGTTTTACTTTAATTCTAAAAGTTGGTAAAGAAGAAGTAGAGGATGTACTTGTAGAGGTTGTAGATTTGTTGAATGAGTTTCAGAATATTGTATCTGATAATGTACCTAATAGATTACCACCGGTAAGGAAGATCAATCATCAGATGGATTTGATTCCAAGAGCCAGTTTGCCAAATAAGGCAGCACACAGAATGACACCAGCAGAAAGTGAAGAGTTGAATAGACAAGTACATGAGTTATTGTAGAAGGGGTTGATTCGAGAGAGTCTGAGTCCCTGTGCTGTACTAGTGGTATTAGCACCAAAGAAGAATAGAGAATGGAGGATGTGTACAAATTCCAGAGTAATAAACAAGATCACAATCAAGTATAAGTTTCCATTGCCATGAATGGATGATATTATGGATTGTTTGAGTGGGGCTGTGTATTTCTCAAAGATAGATCTGAAAAGTGGATATCACTAGATTCGGATCAAAGAAGGAGATGAATGGAAGACTACCTTCAAGACAAAGGAAGGATTGTATAAGTGGTTAGTCATGCCTTTTGGGCTAACCAATGCACCGAGCACTTTCATGCGGCTCATGAATGAGGTTCTGAAAGAATTTTTGGGTAAGTTTGTCATTGTTTACCTAGATGATATTTTGATTTTTAGCAAGACATTGGAGGAACATATGATGCATATTTGTATGGTGTTTGATAAATTGAGAGATGAGAAATTGTTGATTAATTTGAAGAAGTGCAGTTTTGTGAAGAAAGAGTTAGTGTATTTGGAATTTGTAGTTTCAGCAGAAGGTCTAAAAATGGACCCAAAGAAGGTACAGACTATTTTTGAATGGCCTACTCCAAAGAGTGCTACTAAGGTAAGATTTTTTCATGGTTTGACAAGCTTTTATAGAAAGTTTATCAGAAATTTTAGTAGTATTTGTGAACCCTTGACTGAAACAATGAGAGGGGATAGAAAAGAGTTTAACTGGACTAATGGGGCAGAAAAGAGTTTTCAATTGTTGAAATAAAAAGTTACAGAACAACCTATTTTAGCACTTCCAGATTTTAATAAGGTGTTTCAAGTAGATTGTAATGCTAGTGGTACTACAATAGGAGCTGTTATGACCCAAGAAGGTAAACATGTTGCTTATTTTAGTGAGAAGTTAAATGATGCCAAGAGGAAGTATTTTATTTATAATTAGAAATTTTATGCTATAGTTCAGGCATTAAAGAAGTGGAGACATTATCTACTTCCTAAAGAGTTTGTCTTGTATATTGATCATCAAGCTTTGCAATATTTGAATAGTTAATGAAAGTTGAATCAGAGACATTTGAAATGGGTTGAGTTTTTACAGAGTTATACATTTGTTTTGAAACACAGAAGTGGAAAGTCTAATAGGGTTGTAGATGCTCTTAGAAGAAGGAAACTATTGCTGACAGAGATGTAGATTAAGGTGGTTGGGTTCAAGGAACTCAAGAATTTGTATCCAGAGGATCCTGATTTTGGTGGAGCTTGGAAAACTTGTAAAGAGCCTGTTACTTTAGATAGGATGAAATGGCTGGATTTCATCATCCAAGATGATATGCTATTCAGAGGGAGTCAGTTGTGCATTCTAAGAAGTTCTACAAGGGAGAATCTCATCAAAGAGAAGCATAGTGGAGGATTGGCTGGACATTTTGGTCGTGATAAAACCCTTGCTTTGGTTGGTGAGAATTATTATTGGCCACAATTGCAGCAAGATGTGAATAAGTTTGTATAGAGTTGCAGAGTATGTCAGATGGTGAAAGGAGTGAAGCAGAATATAAGGTTGTATCAGCCATTACCTGTACCAGAGAAGCCTTGGGAGGATATCAGTATGGACTTTGTTTTTGGTTTACCGACGACTCAATGGGGACATGATTCAATTTTTGTGGTGTTTGACAGATTTTTTAAGATGGTACATTTCATTCTCTGCAAGAAGACTAATGATGTTGTTCATGTAGAAGAATTGTTTTTTAGAGAAGTGGTGAGACTACATGGTTTGCCAAAGACCATATTTTTAGATCGAGATACTAAGTTTGTTAGATATTTCTGGCGGACATTGTGGAAGAAGTTGAAGATAGATTTGAAGTACAGTTCATCACATCATCCACAGACTGATGGACAGATAGAGGTGGTGAATAAAAGTTTGAAAAATTTGCTGAGATGTTTGGTTGGAGATAAGCCAACAGGATGAGATTTGATTTTACCATAGGTAGAATTTGCATACAATAATTCTGTCAATAGGAGCACTGGTAAATCACCATTCTGGATTGTATATGGAAATAGTCCAAGAAATGCATCTAAATTGAGAAAGATAGATAAAGGAGAAATAAGTAGTGCTGAAGCTGAGGATTTTGTAGAACACTTGAAGAACATCCATGAGGAGGTAAGGAATCATATTACCAAGATGAATGCGCAGTATAAGGCTAAGGTAGATGAGAAAAGGAGGCATAAAGAATTTCAGGTTGGAGATGAAGTCATGGTTCATTTGCGGAAGGAGCGATTTTTGGTTGGTACATATAACAAGTTGAAAATGAAGAAGTTTGGGCCATGTAAGATACTGAAGAAGCATGATTCAGGAAATGCATATGAGGTAGAATTGCCTACTGAGCTGAATATTTTACCAGTGTTTAACATTTCAAATTTGACAGAGTATCATGAAGGAGGTGTTGAAGATGAGGTTGCAGCAGCACAATGGAGTATTCTAGCAACCAGTTTAGATATCAAGGAGATTGAAGACATACTGGACAGTCATGTTGGCAGAAGCACAAGGAACAAGACATATGAAGAGTATTTAGTCAAATGGAAAGGATGACCTGTTGAAGATTCATCATGGCTAACAAAGGAGGAGGTTAACCGTCTTGGTTTTCCTCTGTACACTTGAGTTGTGATAGGGTCACTTCTCAAATTACCCTGGGTGTCTGATGTAGGAGCATCCTGGGTGTAAGAGCAATCTTGCATCACCCAAAAATATTTTTGTTTTTGTATTCAATAAGGGCTATCTTGTGCAAAGTTGCTATTTATAGAAACTTTCTATTTTTAGTAAGTTGGTCTTATGATCTTGGAATGTTTGATTTTATATATGGAGGTTCATCTTAGTCATATCAGCATGCCAGCAAACTTTCATGGCTAGATCAGGTATAGTTTTGAAGATATTGAAGATTTTCGGTATTGGCAGTAGGGTACAAAAACTTCAAATTTAATTTTGAAGGCTTTAGAGGCCCCAAATGAGGTTGAAAATTTGGGTGACAGGCACTTTGCATGGGTCAAGCCTGTAGAGCACTTTGTGGCATTTTCAAAATGGGGTTATAATAGCCAATCGGGTCAACGGGTGATGACTTATGGTCTTCGAAAGTTGGGTCACCTGAAATGGCGAAAAATAATTTTTCTTCAACATTTCTATTTGGGGCCTCTAAAGCTTTCAAAACTGAGTTCAAAGTTTCTGTACCCTGCTACCAATACTGAAAATTTTCAATATCTTCCAATATACACTTGATCTGGCAATGAAACTTTACTGGCAGACTTATATGACCAAAATGAACCTCCAAAAAAGAAATCAGATCATTCTGAGCACATATGAAAATTATCAAAAATAGTAACTTTCCATAAATAGCAGCTCTGCACAAGATAGCCCTTATTGAATACAAAAATAGAAATATTTTTTTTTTGGGTGATGCAAGATTGCTCTTACACCCAAGATGCTCCTGCATCAGACAACCGGGGTAATTTGAGAAGTGACCCTGTCACAACTCAGGTGTGCAGAGGAAAACCAAGATGGCTAACCTTCTCCTTTATCAGCCATGATGAATCTTCAACAGGTTGTTCGTTCCACTTGACCAAATATTCTTCATATGTCCTGTTCCTTGTGCTTCTGCCAACACGACTGTCCAGTATATCTTCGATCTCCTTAGTGTCTGAACTAGTTGCTGGAATACTCCACTGTGCTGCTGTGATCTCATCTTTAACACCTCCTTCATGATACTCTGTCAGATCTAAAATGTTAAACACTGGTGAAATATTTAGCTCAGTAGGCAATTCTACTTCGTATGCGTTTCCTGAATCATGTTTATTCAGTATCCTACATGGTCCAAACTTCTTCATTTTCAGCTTGTTATATGTACCAACTAGAAACCGCTCCTTTTGCAAATGAACCATGACTTCATCACCAACCTGAAATTCCTTATACCTCCTTTTCTCATCTGCCTTAGCCTTATATTGTGTGTTCATCTTGGTAATATGCTTCCTCACCTCCTCATGGATGTTCTTCAAGTGTTCTACAAAATCCTCAGCTTCAGCACTACTTATTTCTCCTTTATCTATCTTCCTCAATTCAGATGCATTTCTTGAACTACTTCCATATATAATCTAGAATGGTGATTTACCAGTGCTCCTATTGATAGAATTATTGTATGCAAATTCTGTCTGTGGTAAAATTAAATCCCATCCTCTTGGCTTATCTCCAACCAAACATCTCAGCAAATTTTCTAAACTCCTATTCACCACCTCTGTCTGTCCATCAGTCTGTGGATGATGTGATGAACTAAACTTCAAATCTGTCTTCAACTTCTTCCACAATGTATGCCAGAAATACCCAACAAACTTAGTGTCCTGATCTGAAACTATGATCTTTGGCAAACCATGAAGTCTCACTACTTCTCTGAAAAACAATTCAGCTATATGAATAGCATCGTTAGTCTTCTTGCAGGGAATGAAATGTGCCATCTTAGAAAATTTGTCAACTACCACAAAAATTAAATCGTGTCCCCGCTTTGTCCTCGATAAACCAAAAACAAAGTCTATGCTGATATCCTCCCAAGGCTTCTCTGGTACAGGTAATGGTTGATACAACCCTGTATTCTGCTTCACTCCCTTCACCATCTGACATACACGGCAACTCTGTACAAACTTCTTCACATCTTGCTGTAACTATGGCCAATAATAATTATCACTAACCAAACCAAGGGTTTTATCATGACCAAAATGTCCAGCCAATCCTCCGCTATGCTTCTCCTTGATGAGATTCTCCCTTATAAAAATTTGTGGAATGCACAACTGACTCCCTCTGAATAGTATATCATCCTAGATGATGAAATCCAACCATTTTGTCCTGTCTAGAGTAACAGGTTCTGTACAAGCTTTCCAAGCTTCACCAAAATCAAGATCCTCTGGATATAAAGTCTTGAGTTCCTTGAACCCAACCACTTCAATCTACATTTCTATCAGCAATAGTTGCCTTTTACTAAGAGCATCTGCAACCCTATTAGACTTTCCACTCCTATGTTTCAAAACAAATGTATAACTCTGCAAAAACTCAACCCATTTCAAATGCCTTTGATTCAATTTTCCTTGACTATTCAAATATTGCAAAGTTTCATGATCAGTATACAAAACAAACTCCTTAGGAAGCAGATAGTGCCTCCACTTTTTCAATGCCTAATCTATAGCATAAAATTCTTGATCATAAATAGAATATTTTCTCTTGGCATCATTTAATTTCTCACTGAAATAAGCAACAGGTTTACCTTCTTGGCTCATAATAGCTCTATTGTAGTACCACTAGCATCACAATCTACTTGAAACACCTTATTAAAATTTGGAAGTGCTAAAATAGGTTGTTCTGTAACTTTTTATTTCAACAATTGAAAACTCTTTTCTGCCTCATTAGTCCACTTAAACTCTTTTCTATCCTCTCTCATTGTTTCAGTCAAGGGTCCAAAAATACTGCTAAAATTTTTGATAAACTTTCTGTAAAAGCTAGCCAAACCATGAAAAGATCTTACTTCGGTAGCACTCCTTGGAGTAGGCCATTCAATGATAGCCTGTACCTTCTCTGGGTCCATTTTTAGACCTTCTGCTGAAACTACAAATCCCAAATACACTAACTCTTTCTTCACAAAATTGCACTTCTTCAAATTAATCAACAATTTCTCATCTCTCAACTTCTCAAACACCATATGAATATGCATCATATGTTCCTCCAATGTCTTGCTAAAAATTAAAATATCATCTAGGTAAACAATGACAAACTTACCCAAAAAAATTTTCAGAACCTCGTTCATGAGCCGCATGAAAGTGCTCCGTGCATTGGTTAGCCCAAAAGGCATGACTAACCACTCATATAATCCTTCCTTTATCTTGAAGGCAGTCTTCCATTCATCTCTTTCTCTGATCCGAATCTGATGATATCCACTCTTCAGATCAATTTTTGAGAAATACACAGCTCCACTCAAACAGTCCATAATATCATCCATTCATGGTAATGGAAACCTGTACTTGATTGTGATCTTGTTTATTGCCCTAGAATCTGTACACATCCTCCATTCTCCATTCTTCTTTGGTGCTAATACCGCTGGTACAGCACAGGACTCAGACTCTCACAGATCAATCCTTTCTGTAACAGTTCATGTACTTGTTTGTTCAACTCCTCACTTTCTGCAAGTGTCATTCTGTGTGCTGTCTTATTCAGCAAACTCTCTCCTGGGATCAAGTGCATCTGATGACTGATCTTCCTAACTGGTGGTAATCTATCAGGCATGTTACCAGATATAATATCCTAAAACTCATTCAATAAATCTACAACTTCTACAGGAACATCTTCTACTTCCTCTTTACCAGCTTTTAGAATTAAAGCAAAACATACATGCTCATGCCTCATACCATCTAGGAGATTTCTTCCATCAATAAAAGTTATCCTTGCATTACCACATACCTTTTCTTCAGTCTCCTTCAATGGTTTTAGCTTATCTCGCACTCCATCTTTTGTCAGGGAATAAGTATTTTCATGACCATCATGTACAGCACATCTGTCAAACTGCCATGGTCTACCCAACAACATATGACATGCATCCATAGATAAGATATCACATAATACCTCATCTTGGTATCTACCAACCTTGAACTTTACTTGGCATTGTTCATTGACCATGACCTTGTGGTCATCCTGTACCCAAGCAATCCGATATGGATGTGGGTGTTTCTGTCTCTTGAGCTTCAACTTTGTCACCATCTCTTCTGACACCAAATTGTCAGTGCTTCCACTATCAATGATCACATCACAACATTTACCTTCACACTTGCACCTAGAGTGAAACAGGCTCCTCCTTTGCTCAGGTTCATTCTCACCACTCAACAGGACTCTTCTGTTAATCAACTTTTCTCCTCTTTCAGCATCTTTAAAATTTGATGATCTGGCATCTTCATCCACATGTGCAACTCTAGCCTAGCTTTCATTTCTCCTGTTTGTTCTGCCTTGGCGCTAAGGACATTCAAATGCCCTATGACCTTCTTCTCCACAGTGAAAACATGTTCCACGGAAGCCTCCTCTTACAGATCCTTGTCCTCTTCCTCTCTGATCTCTATTATTATGATCTTGGAAGTGATTGGAATTATTTCCACGCTGATTCTGACTACTACTGGCCTCATCCTTCTTTTTCAGAACTTCATTTCAGCCACCATATAACCGTCCACTAGATCATCCACCGTGACCTCTTCCGTTTTATCTGCTCTCGAACTTCTTGTTCAGCTTTTCCTCTACTTTTACGACAAATTGGTATGCCTCCTCAATACTGTTCATTTGAACCAAATTCAACTCCTCCTGAATGCTTGGCCTTAACCCATTAAGGTATGGGGCAACTTTCTCCTTATCAGCTTCTGCATGGCCTATTCTGATGAGGATTCGATAGAACTCATCTATATACTCCTGAACAGATCTTCCTGCTTGCTTCAAACTTTGCATTTTCTTTAGTAGATCACGCTCATAATCAACAGGAATGAACTGTCACTTCAATTTATCCACCATCCGATCCCATCTTGTGATTTTATCTTTCCCTCTTCTATTTCACTTCAATTGAATTTCTTGCCACCAGATCTTCGCATGACCTTTCAGTCTGGCCTTCATAAATTTGACCCTATCAGGATCCTCAACATCTTCATACTCAAAATATTTTTCATATTCATTGATCTAGTCGATCAATTCCTCTGGATTAAGATTTCTAGAAAATGTAGGAACCTCAATCTTAGGTCTTTTCCCAATCTTGAAAATCGCCCGAAAATGTCTTTCTTCCTCCTGGTTCACAATTTCAGCTTCTCCTTCTTTATATTCTTCTTCGGCTTCATCCTCACTTTCTTCTCTGACATTAAGATTCATTCCTCTATGAATCTCTTCTTGTAATGCTCACACTTGTCTCTGCAGCTCTCTAACCTCAGGTGTTACAACACCAGCTCTTCCGCCATGTTCCCTTCATGGAGGCATTTTCACGATGCGCACTGAAACCCTAGCCACGGTCCTGGTGCAAACTACCTCACAGTCGGTGATCTGTTTACACACTCAAGAACTGCTACTCTGATACCACTTGATGAAGGGTGCTCCCCTTAATACCACAACCACATAAGAGAAATAGAGAAACAACAACAATAATATGCAAGAATAGAAAATTGGCTTCTTATTATCTCCACAAATGTGGAATTACAAACTTTAAGAATTACAATATGCAAAGTCACATGGGCATTCCCTTACAATATTCTGTAGGACAAAGCCTCGAATCAATACCAAGATCTACTACCCAAAACTATTCTGAACTATCTAAGACAATAATACAATCTTCCTTATATAGGCAAATTTCCACCGCCTGGAAAGGTTCCATAATTTAGCCAATAAGGCCGATCAAACTTAAAATTATTTTATTTTACATTTTATTACATCATAGTTGACTCAAGATAACTTTTGAAACCCGAACAAAAATTTTGTAGAAAATTATTTTTCGCCATTTCAGTTGGCCCAATTTCTGAAGACCATAAGTCATCACCAGTTGACCCGATCGGCTATTATAACCCCATTTCAAAAATTCCACAAAATGTTCTACAGGCTTGACCCGCACAAGCGCCCCTCACCCAAATTTTTGAGCTCATCCGGGGCCTCTAAAGCCTTCAAAACTGAGTTCAAAGTTTTTGTACCCTGCTGCCAATATCGAAAATCTTCAATATCTTCCAATATACACTTGATCTGGCAATGAAACTTTACTGGCAGACTTATATGACCAAAATGAACCTCCAAAAAAGAAATCAAATCATTCTGAGCACATACAAAAATTAGCAAAAATAGTAACATTTCATAAATAGCAGCTCTGCACAAGATAGCCCTTATTGAATACAAAAATAGAAATATTTTTTTTTTGGGTGATGCAAGATTGCTCTTACACCTAGGATGCTCCTGCATTAGACACCCAGAGTAATTTGAGAAGTGACCCTGTCACAATTCAGGTGTGTAGAGGAAAACCAAGATAGCTAACCTCCTCCTTTGTCAGCCATGATGAATCTTCAACAGGTCATCCTTTCCACTTAACCAAATATTTTTCATATGTCTTGTTCCTTGTGTTTCTGCCAACATGACTGTCCAGTATATCTTTGATCTCCTTAGTGTCTGAACTAGTTGCTGGAATACTCCACTGTGCTGCTATGATCTCATCTTCAACACCTCCTTCATGATACTCTGTCAGACTTGAAATGTTAAACACTAGTGAAATATTTAGATCAGTAGGCAATTCTACCTCATATGCATTTCTTGAATCATGTATCTTCAGTATCTTACATGGTCCAAACTTCTTCATTTTCAACTTGTTATATGTACCAACTGAAAACTGCTCCTTCCGCAAATAAACCATGACTTCATCACCAACCTGAAATTCCTTATACCTCCTTTTCTCATCTGCCTTAGCCTTATACTGTGCGTTCATCTTGGTAATATGCTTCCTCACCTCCTCATGGATGTTCTTCAAGTGTTCTACAAAATACTCAGCTTCAGCACTACTTATTTCTCCTTTATCTATCTTCCTCAATTCAGATGCATTTCTTGGACTACTTCCATATAAAATCTAGAATGGTGATTTACCAGTGCTCCTATTGATAGAATTATTATATGCAAATTCTGTCTGTGGTAAAATCAAATCCCATCCTATTGGCTTATCTCCAACCAAACATCTCAGCAAATTTTCCAAACTCATATTCACCACCTTTGTCTGTCCATCAGTCTGTGGATGATGTGATGAACTAAACTTCAAATCTGTCTTCAACTTCTTCCACAATGTACGCCTAAAATACTCAACAAACTTAGTGTCCCGATCTGAAACTATGGTCTTTGGCAAACCATCAAGTCTCACTACTTCTCTGAAAAACAATTCGGCTATATGAACAACATCATTAGTCTTCTTGCAGGGAATGAAATGTGTCATCTTCAAAAATCTCTCAACTACCACAAAAATTGAATCGTGTCTCCGCTGTGTCTTCGGTAAAACAAGAACAAAGTCTATGTTGATATCCTCCCAAGGCTTCTCTGGTACAGGTAATGGCTGATACAGCCCTATATTCTGCTTCACTCCCTTCGCCATCTGACATACGCGGCAACTCTGTACAAACTTCTTCACATCTTGCTGCAACTGTGGCCAATAATAATTCTCACTAACAAAACTAAGGGTTTTATCATGACCAAAATGTCCAGCCAATCCTCTGCTATGCTTCTCCTTGATGAGATTCTCCCTTATAGAACTTCGTGGAATGCACAACTAACTCCCTCTGAATAGCATATCATCCTGGATGATGAAATCCAACCATTTCATCCTGTCTAGAGTAACAGGTTCTGTACAAGCTTTCCAAGCTTCACCAAAATCAGGATCCTCTGGATAAAATTTTTTGAGTTCCTTGAACCCAACCACTTCAATCTGTATTTCTGTCAGCAATAGTTGCCTTCTGCTAAGAGCATCTGCAACCCTATTAGACTTTCCACTCCTGTGTTTCAAAACAAATGTATAACTCTGCAAAAACTCAACCCATTTCAAATGCCTTTGATTCAATTTTCCTTGACTATTCAAATATTACAAAACTTGATGATCAGTATACAAAAAAAATTCTTTAAGAAGTAGATAGTGCCTCCACTTTTTCAATGCCTGAACTATAGCATAAAATTCCTGATCATAAATAGAATATTTTCTCTTGGCATCATTTAATTTCTCACTGAAATAAGCAACAGGTTTACCTTATTAGCTCATAACAGCTCCTATTGCAGTACCACTAGCATCACAATCTACTTGAAACACCTTATTAAAATCTGGAAGTGCTAAAACAGGTTATTCTGTAACTTTTTGTTTCAACAATTGAAAACTCTTTTCTACCCCATTAGTCCACTTAAACTCTTTTCTATCACCTCTCATTGTTTCAGTCAAGGGTCCACAAATACTGCTAAAATTTCTGATAAATTTTCTGTAAAAGCTAGCCAAACCATGAAAAGATCTTACCTCAGTAGCACTCCTTAGAGTAGGCCATTCAAGGATAGCCTGTACCTTCTCTGGGTCTATTTTTAGACCTTTTGCTGAAACTACAAATCCCAAATATACTAACTATTTTTTCAAAAAATTGCACTTCTTCAAATTAATCAACAATTTCTCATCTCTCAACTTCTCAAACATCATACGAATATGCATCATATGTTCCTCCAATGACTTGCTAAAAATCAAAATATCATCTAGGTAAATAATGACAAACTTACTCAAAAATTCTTTCAAAACCTCGTTCATGAGTCGCATGAAAGTGCTCGGTGCATTGGTTAGCCCAAAAGGCATGACTAACCACTCATAGAGTCCTTCTTTTGTCTTGAAGGTAGTCTTCCATTCATCTCCTTCTCTGATCTGAATCTGATGATATCCACTTTTCAGATCTATCTTTGAGAAATACACAGCTCCACTCAAACAGTCCATAATATCATCCATTCGTGGCAATGGAAACCTGTACTTGATTGTGATCTTGTTTATTGCCCTAGAATCTGTACACATCCTCCATTCTCCATTCTTCTTGTGTGCTAATACTGCTGGTACAGCACAGGGACTCAGACTCTCACGGATCAATCTTTTCTGTAAAAGTTCATGTACTTGTCTATTCAACTCCTCACTTTTTGCAGGTGTCATTCTGTGTGGTGCCTTATTTGGCAAACTCTCTCCTGGGATCAAGTCCATCTGATGACTGATCATCCTAACTGGTGGTAATCCATTATGCACGTTACCGGATATAATATCCTGAAACTCATTTAACAAATCTGCAACTTCTACATGAACATCTTCTACTTCCTCTTTACCAGCTTTTAGAATTAAAGCAAAACATCCATGCTCATACCTCATACCATCTAGGAAATTTCTTCCATCAACAAAAGTTATCCTTGCATTACCACATACCTTTTCTTCGGTCTCCTTCAGTGGTTTTAGCTTATGTCGCACTCCATCCTTTGTCAGGGAATAGGTATTTGCACGACCATCATGTATAGCACATCTGTCAAACTGCCATGGTCTACCCAACAACATATGACATGCATCCATAAATAAGATATCACATAATACCTCATCTTGGTATCCACCAACCTTGAACTTTACTAGGCATTGTTCATTGACCATGACCTTGTGGTCATCCTGTACCTAGGCAATCTGATATGGATGTGGGTGTTTCTGTCTCTTGAGCTTCAACTTTGTCACCATCTCTTCTGACACCAAATTGTCAGTGCTTCCACTATCAATGATCACATCACAACATTTAACTTCACACTTGCACCTGGTGCAAAATAGGCTCCTCATTTGCTCAGGTTCATTCTCTCCACTCAATAGGACTCTTCTGTTAATCAACGTTTCTCCTCTTTCAGCATCTTCAAAATTTGATGATCTGGCATCTTCATCTACATTTGCAACTCTGGCTTGGCCTTCATTTCTCCTATCTATTCTGCCTTGGTGCTGAGGACATTCAAATGCCCTATGACCTTCTTCTCCACAGTGAAAACATGTTCCACGGAAGCCTCCTCTTCCAGATCCTTGTCCTCTTCTTCTTCCTCTCTGATCTCTATTATTCTGATCATGGAAGCGATTGGAATTATTTCCATGCTAATTCTGACTGCTACTGGCCTCATCTTTCTTTTTCGGATCTTCATTTCGGTCACCATATGACCGTCCACCGTGACCTTTTCCGTTTTGTCTGCTCTTGAACTTCTTGTTCAGCTTTTCCTCTACTTTTAGGGCAAATTGGTATGCCTCCTCAATACTGTTCATTCGAACCAGATTCAACTCCTCCTGAATGCTTGGCCTTAACCCATTAAGGTATCAAGAAACTTTCTCCTTATCAGCTTCTGCATGGCCTGTTCTGATGAGGAGTCGACAGAACTCCTTTGTATACTCCTGAACAGATCTTCCTGCTTGCTTCAAACTTTGCATTTTCTTTAGTAGATCAAGCTCATAATCAACAGGAATGAACTATCACTTCAATTTATCCACCATCCGATCCCATCTTATGATTTTATCTTTCCCTCTTCTATTTCCCTCCAATTGAATTTCTTGCCACCAGATCTTCGCATGACCTTTCAGTTTGGCCTTCACAAATTTGACCCTATCAGGATCCTCAACATCTTCATACTCAAAATATTTCTCACATTCATTGATCCAGTCGATCAATTCCTCTGGGTTAAGATTTCCAAAAAATGTAGGAACCTCAATCTTAGGTCTTTTCCCAATCTTAGAAATCGCCCGAAAAAGTCTTTCTTCCTCCTGGTTCACAATTTTAGCTTCTCCTTATTGATATTCTTCTTCAGCTTCATCCTTGCTTTCATCTCTGACATTAAGATTCATTCCTCTATGAATCTCTTCTTGTAATGCTCGCACTTGTCTCTGCAGCTCTCTAACCTTAAGTGTTACAACAGCAGCTCTTCCGCCACGTTCCCTTCGTGGAGGTATTTTCGTGATGCGCACTGAAACCCTAGCCATGGTCCTGGTGCAAACTGCCTCACAGTCGGTGATCTATTTACACACTCAAGAACTCCTGCTCTGATACCACTTGATGAAGGGTGCTCCCCTTAATACCACAACCACATAAGAAAAAATAGAGAAACAACAACAATAATATGCAAGAACAAAAAATTGGCTTCTTATTATCTCCATAAATATGGAATTACAAACTTTGAGAATTATAATATGCAAAGCCACATGGGCATTCCCTTACAATATTCTATACGACAAAGCCTCGAATCAATACTCAGAAATACTACCCAGAACTATTCTGAACTACCTAAGACAATAATACAACCTTCTTTATATAGGCAAATTTCCACCACCTGGGAAGGTTCCAGAATTTAGCCAATAAGGCCGACGAAACTTAGAATTATTTTATTTTACATTTTATTACATCATAGTCGACTCAAGATAACCTATGAAACCCGAATAAAAATTTTGAAGAAAATTATTTTCTGCCATTTCAGGTGGTCCAACTTTCGAAGACCATAAGTCATCACCAGTTGACCCGATCGACTATTATAACCCCATTTTGAAAATGCCACGAAGTGCTCTACAGGCTTAACCCATGCAAGCTCCCATCACCCAAATTTTTGACCTCATCCGAGGCCTCTAAAGCCTTCAAAATTGAGTTCAAAGTTTCTGTACCCTGCTGCCAATAGCAAAAATTTTCAATATCTTCAATATACACTTGATCTGGCAATGAAACCTTACTGGCAGACTTATATGACCAAAATGAACCTCCAAGAAAGAAATCAGATCATTCTGAGCACATACAAAAATTACCAAAAATAGTAACTTTCCATAAATAGCAGCTCTGCACAAGATAGCCCTTATTGAATACAAAAATAGAAATATTTTTTTTTTTGGGTGATGCAAGATTGCTCTTACACCTAGGATGCTCCTGCATCAGACACTCGGGGTAATTTGAAAAGTGACCCTGTCACAACTCAAGTGTGCAGAGGAAAACCAAGATGGCTAACCTACTCCTTTGTTAGCCATGATGAATCTTCAACAGGTCATCCTTTCCACTTGACCAAATATTCTTCATATGTCCTGTTCCTTGTGCTTCTGCCAACATGACTGTCCATTATATCTTCGATCTCCTTAGTGTCTGAACTAGTTGCTGGAATACTCCACTATGCTGCTGTGATGTCATCTTCAACACCTCCTTCATGATACTCTGTCAGATTTGAAATGTTAAACACTTATGAAATATTTAGCTCAGTAGGTAATTCTACCTCGTATGCGTTTCTTGAATCATGTTTCTTCAGTATCCTACATGGTCCAAACTTCTTCATTTTCAGCTTGTTATATGTACCAACTGGAAACCGCTCCTTCGGCAAATGAACCATGACTTCATCACCAACCTGAAATTCTTTATACCTTCTTTTCTCATCTGCCTTAGCTTTATACTGTGCGTTCATCTTGGTAATATGCTTCCTCACCTCCTCATGGATGTTCTTCAAGTGTTCTGCAAAATCCTTAGCTTCAGCACTACTTATTTCTCCTTTATCTATCTTCCTCAATTCAGATGCATTTCTTGGACTACTTCCATATACAATCTGGAATGGTAATTTACCAGTGCTCCTATTGACAGAATTATTGTATGCAAATTCTACCTGTGGTAAAATCAAATCCCATCCTGTTGGCTTATCTCCAACCAAATACCTCAGCAAATTTTTCAAACTCCTATTCACCACCTCTGTCTGTCGATCAGTCTGTGGATGATGTGATGAACTAAACTTCAAATCTGTCTTCAACTTCTTCCACAATGTACGCTAAAAATACCTAACAAACTTAGTGTCCCGATCTGAAACTATGGTCTTTGGCAAACCATGAAGTTTCACTACTTCTCTGAAAAACAATTCGGCTATATGAATAGCATCATTAGTCTTCTTGCAGGGAATAAAATGTGCCATCTTCGAAAATCTCTCAACTACCACAAAAATTGAATCATGTCCCCGCTGTGTCCTCGGTAAACCAAGAACAAAGTCCATGCTGATATCCTCCCAAGGCTTCTCTGGTACAAGTAATGGTTGATACAACCCTGTATTCTGCTTCACTCCTTTCGCCATCTGACATACTCGGCAACTCTGTACAAACTTCTTCACATCTTGCTGCAACTGTGGCCAATAATAATTCTCACTAACCAAACCAAGGGTTTTATCACGACCAAAATGTCCAGCCAATCCTTCGTTATGCTTCTCCTTGATGAGATTCTCCCTCATAGAACTTCATGGAATGCACAACTGACTCCCTCTGAATAGCATATCATCCTGGATGATGAAATCCAACCATTTCTTCCTGTCTAGAGTAATAGTTTTTGTACAAGCTTTCCAAGCTTCACCAAAATCAGGATCCTTTGGATACAAATTTTTGAGTTCATTGAACCCAACCACTTCAATCTGCATTTCTTTCAGCAATAGTTGTCTTCTGCTAAGAGCATCTGCAACCCTATTAGACTTTCCACTCCTGTGTTTCAAAACAAATGTATAACTCTGCAAAAACTCAACCCATTTCAAATGCCTTTGATTCAATTTTCCTTGACTATTCAAATATTGCAAAGCTTGATGATCAGTATACAAAACAAACTCCTTAGGAAGCAGATAGTGCCTCAACTTTTTCAATGCCTGAACTATAGCATAAAATTTCTGATCATAAACAGAATATTTTCTCTAGGCATCATTTAATTTCTCACTGAAATAAGCAACAGGTTTACCTTCTTGGCTCATAACAGCTCCTATTGCAATACCACTAGCATCACAATCTACTTGAAACACCTTATTAAAATCTAGAAGTACTAAAATAGGTTGTTCTGTAACTTTTTGTTTCAACAATTGAAAACTCTTTTCTACCCCATTAGTCCACTTAAACTCTTTTCTATCCCCTCTCATTGTTTCAGTCAAGGGTCCACAAATACTACTAAAATTTTTGATAAACTTTCTGTAAAAGCTAGCCAAACCATAAAAAGATCTTACCTCGGTAGCACTCCTTGGAGTAGGCCATTCAAGGATAACTTGTACCTTCTCTGGGTCTATTTTTAGACCTTCTGCTGAAACTATAAATCCCAAATACACTAACTCTTTCTTCACAAAATTGCACTTCTTCAAATTAATCAACAATTTCTCATCTCTCAACTTCTCAAACACCATAAGAATATGCATCATATGTTCGTCCAATGTCTTGCTAAAAATCAAAATATCATCTAGGTAAACAATGACAAACTTACCCAAAAAATTTTCAGAACCTCGTTCATGAGCCGCATGAAAGTGCTTGGTGCATTGGTTAGCCCAAAAGGTATGACTGACCACTCATATAGTCCTTCCTTTTTCTTGAAGACAGTCTTCCATTCATCTCCTTCTCTGATCCAAATCTGATGATATCCACTCTTCAGATCTATCTTTAAGAAATACACAGCTCCACTCAAACAGTCCATAATATCATCCATTCGTGGCAATGGAAACTTGTACTTGATTGTGATCTTGTTTATTGCCTTAGAATCTGTACACATCTTCCATTCTTCATTTTTCTTTTATTCTAATACCGCTGGTACAACACAAGGACTCAGACTCTCACGGATCAATCCTTTCTGTAACAGTTCATGTACTTGTCTCTTCAACTCCTCACTTTCTGCAGGTGTCATTCTATGTGCTGCCTTATTCAGCAAACTCGCTCCTGAGATCAAGTCCATCTGATGACTGATCTTCCTAACTGGTGGTAATCCATCAGGCATGTTACCGAATACAATATCCTGAAACTCATTCAACAAATTTGCAACTTCTACAAGAACATCTTCTACTTCCTCTTTACCAGCTTTTAGAATTAAAGCAAAACATACATGCTCATCTCTCATACCATCTAGAAAATTTCTTCCATCAACAAAAGTTATCCTTGCATTACCACATACCTTTTCTTCGGTCTCCTTCAATGGTTTTAGCTTATGTCGCACTCCATCCTTTGTCAGGAAATAGGTATTTGCACGACCATCATGTACAACACATCTGTCAAACTACCATGGTCTACCCAACAACATATGACATGTATCCATAGATATGATATCACACAATACCTCATCTTGGTATCCGCCAACCTTGAACTTTACTAGGCATTGTTCATTGACCATGACCTTGTGGTCATCCTGTACCCAGGCAATCTGATATGGATGTGGGTGTTTCTGTCTCTTGAGCTTCAACTTTGTCACCATCTCTTCTGACACCAAATTGTCAGTGCTTCCACTATCAATGATCACATCACAACATTTACCTTCACACTTGCACCTGGTGCGAAACAGGCTCCTCCTTTGCTCAGGTTCATTCTCACCACTCAACAAGACTCTTCTGTTAATCAACGTTTCTCCTCTTTCAGCATCTTCAGAATTTGATGATCTGACATCTTCATCTACATGTGCAACTCTGGCCTAGCCTTCATTTCTCCTCTTTATTTTGCCTTGGCGCTGAGGACATTCAAATGCCCTATGACCTTCTCCACAGTGAAAATATGTTCAACGGAAGCCTCCTCTTCCAGACCTTGTCCTCTTCCTCTTCCTCTCTGATCTCTATTATTCTGATTTTGGAAGTGATTGGAATTATTTCCACACTGATTCTGACTGCTACTGGCCTCATCCTTCTTTTTCGGATCTTCATTTCGGCCACCATATGACTGTCCACCAGATCGTCCACCATGACCTTTTCCATTTTGTCTGCTCTCGAACTTTTTGTTTAGCTTTTCTTCTACTTTTAGGGAAAATTGGTATGCCTCCTCAATACTGTTCATTCGAACCAGATTCAACTCCTCATGAATGCTTGGCCTTAACCCATTAAGTTATCGGGCAACTTTCTCCTTATCAGCTTCTGCATGGCCTGTTCTAATGAGGATTTGATAGACCTCCTCTGTATACTCCTTAACTGATCTTCCTGTTTGCTTCAAACTTTACATTTTCTTTAGTAGATCAAGCTCATAATCAATAGGAATGAACTGTCACTTCAATTTACCCACCATCTGATCCCATCTTGTGATTTTATCTTTCCCTCTTCTATTTCGCTCCAATTGAATTTCTTGCCACCAGATCTTCGCATGAACTTTCAGTCTGGCCTTCGCAAATTTGACCCTATCAGGATCCTCAACATCTTCATACTCAAAATATTCTTCACATTCATTGATCCAGTCGATCAATTCCTCTGGGTTAAGATTTCCAAAAAATGTAGGAACCTCAATCTTAGGTCTTTTCCCAATCTTGGAAATCACCCGAAAAAGTCTTTCTTCCTCTTGGTTCACAATTTCAGCTTCTCCTTCTTGATATTCTTCTTTGGCTTCATTCTCGCTTTCATCTCTGACATTAAGATTCATTCTTCTACGAATCTCTTCTTGTAATGCTCGCACTTGTCTCTGCAGCTCTCTAACCTCAGGTGTTACAACACCAGCTCTTCCGCCATGTTCCCTTCGTGGAGGTATTTTCACGATGTGCACTGAAACCTTAGCCACGGTCCTGGTGCAAACTGCCTCACAGTCGGTGATCTATTTACACACTCAAGAACTCCTACTCTGATACCACTTGATGAAGGGTGCTCCCCTTAATACCACAACCACATAAGAGAAATAGAGAAACAACAACAATAATATGCAAGAACAGAAAATTGGCTTCTTATTATCTCCACAAATGTAGAATTACAATATGCAAAGCCACATGGGCATTCGCTTACAATATTCTGTAGGACAAAGCCTCTAATCAATACCCAGATCTACTACCCAGAACTATTCTGAACTACCTAAGACAATAATACAGCCTTCCTTATATAGGCAAATTTCCACCGCCTGGGAAGGTTCCAGAATTTAGCCAATAAGGCCGATGAAACTTAGAATTATTTTATTTTACATTTTATTACATCATAGTCGACTCAAGATAACTTTTGAAACCCGAACAGAAATTTTGAAAAAAATTATTTTTCGCCATTTCAGGTGGCCCAACTTCCGAAGACCATAAGTCATCACCAGTAGACCCGATCAGCTATTATAACCCCATTTCAGAAATGCCACGAAGTGCTCTACAGGCTTAACCCGAGCAAGCGCCCGTCACCCAAATTTTCAACCTCATTCGGGGCCTCTAAAGCCTTCAAAACTAAATTCAAAGTTTCTGTACCCTGCTACCAATACTGAAAATCTTCAATATCTTCCAATATACACTTGATCTGGCAATGAAACTTTACTGGCAGACTTATATGACCAAAATGAACCTCCAAAAAAGAAATCAGATCATTCTAAGCACATACAAAAATTACCAAAAATAGTAACTTTCATAAATAGCAGCTCTGCACAAGATAGCCCTTATTGAATACAAAAATAGAAATATTTTTTTTTTGGGTGATGCAAGATTGCTCTTACACCCAGGATGCTCCTGCATCACTTTCTCTCATTTCTATACCTTCTACTTTGAGGTGATTCATGAATTTGCAAAGCCTCTACTTGTTCTACTCTCATATCATATGGGGTAATTCACTTCTATCGAGTTTCTCAAGTTCTTGAAGGCTCATGGAATTAAGAAACATTTAAGTGCTCCCTACATGCCCCAGCAAAATGGCATTGCAGAGCAGTGCAATCAGACTATCTTGGAGATGGTTTGGTGTATGCTTGCTACTGCACAGTTGAGTGACCAGCTTTGGACATAAGTAGTTCGAACAATAGTATACTTGATTAATCAAGCTCCAACTAATGCTCTAAAAAATAAAACACCGAAAGAGGTATGGAGTGGCAAAAAATGATCATTTTCACATTTACATGAGTGTTTGGTTGTATAGTAATATGCATGTCCCACATTAGAAATGAAAGAATCTTGCTTCTAAGACACTCCCTTGTATATTCATGGGCTACAATTTAGAGTCCAAAGCATATCATCTCATGGATCTTGAGACACACAATATTTTTGTAAGAAAATATGTGGTATTTGATGAATCTTCTTTTTATTCTCCACTACACATTAAAGTTCCTATGTCCTCTCACAACAATCTCTCACACTTTGATGATGAGATTGACTACTCTTCTCAACTATGGGGGGAAGAAGAGTTACATGGTGATCTCTATGTGAATTTGAGTATTATGGAGGATTTTGGTCGGCGGCAACAACATTCTCATCATAAATGGGTTCAGAGTACACTTAACGACTCTAACCTAAGTACTCCTCTAGATCTCTCTACAAGAATTAGAACACAAAGACAAATAAGAAATGAGGTAAATTTAGCCTTAATGAGTTCAATTAAGGACAATGTTGAACCTGATACAATATGTGAGGCTCTCAATCAACCACATTGGAAGCATATCATGGATTTTGAGTACGAGTTTCTAGTAAAAAATTGTACATGGGAGCTTGTTGATCTACTAGCAGGCAAGAAACTCATACGCTACAAGTGAGTTTTCAAAACTAAGTATAAGGAAAATGGATCTATTGACAATATAAGGCACATATTTTTCCAAAGGGATATGCTCAACAAGAAGGAATAGATTATGAGGAAACCTTTTCACCCACTACAAATCTCAAAACCATTAAAATTGTGTGTGCTCTAGCTACACAAAAAGGATGGAAGCTTCACCAGAGGGATGTTGAGAGTACTTTCTTGAATGGTGATCTTCAAGAAGAAGTCTACATGATCCAAAAGGAAGGTTTCATTGATAAACACAATCCTCTCAAGGTATGTCACCTAATAAAGTCCTCATATGGGCTTAAACAAACATCTTAGACTTGTTACATTAAAATAGATGGTCACTTTTTGCATCATGGTTTTATTCATAGCCCTTCTGATCCTAATTAATATATAAAAAATGTTGGAACAAATATTTTCATACTTTTTTTGTATGTAGATGATCTTATCATTACAAGAAGCTCATATGATCTTATCAATACTATCAAGCATGATTTGAAGAAATCTTTTTATATGATTGATTTAGGGCTAGTACATTTTTGTCCTAGTTTAGAGTTTTGACAATGGAAGCATCATATCTTCATCTCTCAAATGAAATACTCCAAGACACTCTTGGACAAGTTTGGGTTGAGTGATTGTAAACCTATGTTCAGTCCAATGGAACAAGGTTTACAACTCTCCCAATTCCAATATTCTCTACATGTAGATGTGACTCTTTACATATAACTTGTTGGGAGTCTCATTTACCTAACATATGCTAGACTAGATTTACGTTTTTCTATCAGCTATTTATCCAGGTTTATGTAGGAACCAAAAAAATGTCATTGGGTGGTAGCCAAATATGTTTTGTGGTATGTTTGAGGCACTCTTGAGTATGTTCTACAATATAATCATAATGATACATTTTTCTTGCAAGGATATGCTGACTCAGACTATGCTGGATTTCTAGATGACCGAAGATCAACGTTAGGATATATATTTCATCTCAAATCTGGCCCTATTTTTTGGATGAGTAAGAAGAAAAATGTTATTTCTCTTTTATCCATAGAAGCTGAATATCAAGCTAGAAAAGAAGATATTCATGAGGTAATATGGTTGCATTACATTTTATAAGATATGGGTGTCTCAAAAGATCAACCACCGGTAGTGTTTTGTGACAATTAGGGTGTATTGAAGCGTGTCAAGAATCCCATTTTTCATGAGTGTACCAAACATATTGAGGTTTATTTTCATTACATTCAAGAATTGGTGATCGAGCATCACATTTAGCTCCAGTTTTGTCCCTCTGCTTCATAAGTTGTTGATGTACTCACTATACCTCTTGGCAAGGTGAAGTTTGAACCCTTTAAAGGGTTAATTATAGAAATAATATATTAAGGGGGGAAAGTTAGAGTAATACATTAGTTAGTATTAGCATTTGGTTGTTAGGTCTTTAAGTTGGATATTCTATTATGCAACCAACATACCTTATTCCTACTTTTATTTATACAATCCTCTGTATGATCAAGGTACTACAATATGAATCAAGTCTTTTAAGTTTTTCATATATATGTATATAAATGTATAATGTGTGTGTGTGTGTGTGTCTATATATATATATATATATATATATATATATATATATTTGTGGCTAGATCTGGTTCTCGTGAAAGGGCTGGACCTGGTACTGGATATGCTTATGTGAGCTATGGCTCTAGAAATGGAAGAGATGCTTATGGGACTAGCTAAGCAACTACAGAACCAAGCTCAGGATCTCACTGTCGCCCCTACTATTCTATGGCCATAATCTCTATCACTAGCATTTGTATCTGGATTTCGAAAGGGTGAATCTTCATCCCCATCACGCCCCTACAATTCTAATGGGAAGATTCTAGATATCGATCTCTATATATGGAGGATGGATCTCGCTTATAATCATGGTCATCAGGAGATAGGGAGGAAGGGCATCTCGCTATCTAAACTTAGAATCTCTATATCAATAATGAACATCAATTTTGTTCTGGATCTGACTTAGGAGAATCTTAGTCCTGATTCCTGGGATGATGATCTCAATCATCAAACTCTTCATATCGATCATGCCCTGGCACTTTAGGCATAATCCAGTTTTAGAACTAGAATCAGATCTGCACCTTAAACTACCTATATATAAATATGTATGTATGTATGTATGTATGTATGTATGTATATATATATATATATATATATATATATATATATATATATATATATATATATATATATACATATACATATACATATACATATACATATACATATACATATACATATACATATACATATACATATACATATACATATACATATACATATAGATGTATGTATATATATATATATATGATGAAGGGTGCTCCCCTTAATACAACAAACACATAATAGAAATAGAGAAACAACAACAATATGCAAGAACAAAAAATTGGCTTCTTATTATCTCCACAAATGTGGAATTACAAACTTTCAGAATTACAATATGCAAAGCCACATGGGCATTCCCTTACAATATTCTGTAGGACAAAGCCTCGAATCAATACCCAGATCTACTACCTAGAACTATTCTGAACTACCTAAAACAATAATACAGCCTTCCTTATATAGGCAATTTTCCACCGCCTGGGAAGGTTTCAGAATTTTAGCCAATAAGGCCGACCAAACTTAAAATTATTTATATTTTACATTTCATTACATCATAGTCGGCTCAAGATAACCTTTGAAACCCGAACAGAAATTTTGAAGAAAATTATTTTCTGCCATTTCAGGTGGCCCAACTTTCGAAGACCATAAGTCATCACCAGTTGACCCGATCGACTATTATAACCCCATTTCAAAAATTCCACGAAGCGCTCTACAGGCTTGACCGGCGCAAGCGCCTGTCACCCAAATTTTTGACCTCATCCGGGGCCTCTAAAGCCTTCAAAACTGAGTTCAAAGTTTCTGTACCCTGCTGCCAATACCAAAAATCTTCAATATCTTCCAATATACACTTGATCTGGCAATGAAACTTTACTGGCAGACTTATATGACCAAAATGAACCTCCAAGAGAGAAATTAGATCATTCTGAGCACATACAAAAATTACCAAAAATAGTAACTTTCCATAAATAGCAGCTCTGCACAAAATAGCCCTTATTGAAAATAAAAAAAAATAGAAATGTTTTTGGGTGATGCAAGATTGCTCTTACACCCAGGATGCTCCTGCATCAGACACCCGGGGTAATTTGAGAAGTGACCCTGTCATGACTCAGGTGTGCAGAGGAAAACCAAGATGGCTAACCTCCTCCTTTGGCAGCCATGATGAATCTTCAACAGGTCATCCTTTCCACTTGACCAGATATTCTTCATATGTCCTGTTCCTTGTGCTTTTGCCAACACGACTGTCCAGTATATCTTCAATCTCTTTAGTGTCTGAACTAGTTGCTAGAATACTCCACTATGCTGCTGTGATCTCATCTTCAACACCTCCCTCATGATACTCTGTCAGATCTGAAATGTTAAACACTGGTGAAATATTTAGCTCAGTAGGCAATTCTACCTCATATGCATTTTCTGAATCATATTTTTTCAATATCCTACATGGTCCAAACTTCTTCATTTTCAGCTTGTTATATGTACCAACTGGAAACCGCTCCTTCCGCAAATGAACCATGACTTCATCACCAACCTGAAATTCCTTATACCTCCTTTTCTCATCTGCCTTGGCCTTATACTGTGCGTTCATCTTGGTAATATGCTTCTTCACCTCCCCATGGATGTTCTTCAAGTGTTCTGCAAAATCCTCAGCTTCAGCACTACTTATTTCTCCTTTATCTATCTTCCTCAATTCAGATGCATTTCTTGGACTACTTCCATATACAATCTAGAATGGTGATTTACCAGTGCTCCTATTGATAGAATTATTGTATGCAAATTATGCTTGTGGTAAAATCAAATCCCATCCTGTTGGCTTATTTCCAACCAAGCATCTCAGCAAATTTCCCAAACTCCTATTTACCACCTCTGTCTGTCCATCAGTCTGGGGATGATGTGATGAACTGAACTTTAAATCTATCTTCAACTTCTTCCACAATGTACGCCAGAAATATCCAATAAACTTAGTGTCCTGATCTGAAACTATGATCTTTGGCAAACCATGAAGTCTCACTACTTCTCTGAAAAAAAATTCTGCTACATGAACAGCATCATTAGTCTTCTTGCAGGGAATGAAATGTGCCATCTTTGAAAATCGGTCAACTACTACAAAAATTGAATCATGTCCCCGCTGTGTCCTCGGTAAACCAAGAACAAAGTTCATACCGATATCCTCCCAAGGCTTCTCTGGTATAGGTAATGGCTGATACAACCCTGTATTCTGCTTCACTCCTTTCGCCATCTGACATATTCTACAACTCTGTACAAACTTCTTCACATCTTGCTGCAATTGTGGCCAATAATAATTCTCACCAACCAAAGTAAGGGTTTTATCATGACCAAAATATCCAGCCAATCCTCCACTATGCTTCTCCTTGATGAGATTCTCCCTCATAGAACTTCGTGGAATGCACAACTGACTCCCTCTGAATAGCATATCATCTTGGATGATAAAATCCAGCCATTTCATCCTGTCTAGAGTAACAGGTTCTGTACAAGCCTTCCAAGCTTCACCAAAATCAGGATCCTCTGGATACAAATTCTTGAGTTCCTTGAACCCAACCACTTCAATCTGCATTTCTGTCAGCAATAGTTACCTTCTGCTAAGAGCATCTGCAACCCTATTAGACTTTCCACTCCTGTGTTTCAAAACAAATGTATAACTCTGCAAAAACTCAACCCATTTCAAATGCCTTTGATTCAATTTTCCTTGCCTATTCAAATATTGCAAAGCTTGATGATCAGTATATAAAACAAACTCCTTAGGAAGCAGATAGTGCCTCAACTTTTTCAATGCCTGAACTATAGCATAAAATTCTTGATTATAAACAGAATATTTTCTCTTGGCATCATTTAATTTCTCACTGAAATAAGCAACAGGTTTACCTTCTTGGCTCATAACAGCTCCTATTGCAGTACCACTAGCATCACAATCTACTTGAAACACCTTATTAAAATCTGGAAGTGCTAAAATAGGTTGTTCTATAACTTTTTGTTTCAACAATTGAAAACTCTTTTCTGCCCCATTAGTCCACTTAAACTCTTTTCTATCCCCTCTCATTATTTCAGTCAAGGGTCCATAAATACTGCTAAAATTTCTGATAAAATTTATGTAAAAGCTAGCTAGACCATGAAAAGATCTGACCTCAGTAGTATTCCTTGGAGTAGGCCATTCAAGGATAACCTGTACCTTCTCTGGGTCCATTTTTAGACCTTCTGCTGAAACTACAAATCCCAAATACACTAACTCTTTCTTCACAAAACTGCACTTCTTCAAATTAATCAACAATTTCTCTTCTCTCAACTTCTCAAATACCATATGAATATGCATCATATGCTCCTCCAATGTCTTACTAAAGATCAAAATATCATCTAGGTAAACAATGACAAACTTACCCAAAAATTCTTTCAGAACCTCGTTCATGAGCCGCATGAAAGTGCTCGGTGCATTGGTTAGCCCAAAAGGCATGACTAACCACTCATATAGTCCTTCCTTTGTCTTGAAGGCGGTCTTCCATTCATCTCCTTCTCTGATCTAAATCTAATGATATCCACTTTTTAGATCTATCTTTGAGAAATACACAGCTCCACTCAAATAGTCCATAATATCATCCATTCATGGTAATGGAAACCTGTACTTGATTGTGATCTTGTTTATTGCCCTAGAATCTGTACACATCCTCCATTCTCCATTATTTTTTTGTGCTAATACTACTGGTACAGCACAGGGACTCAGACTCTCACAGATCAATCCTTTCGGTAAACAACTCATGTACTTGTCTGTTCAACTCCTCACTTTCTGCAGGAGTCATTCTGTGTGCTGCCTTGTTCGGCAAACTCGCTCCTGGGATCAAGTCCATCTGATGACTGATCTTTCTGACTGGTGGTAATCCATCAGGCACGTTATCGGATACAATATCCTGAAACTCATTCAACAAATCTGCAACTTCTACAGGAACATCTTCTACTTCCTCTTTACCAGCTTTTGGAATTAAAGTAAAACATACATGCTCATGCCTCATACCATCTAGGAAATTTCTTCCATCAATAAAAGTTATCCTTGCATTACCACATACCTTTTCTTTAGTCTCTTTCAATGGTTTTAGCTTATGTCACACTCCATCCTTTGTCAGGGAATAGGTATTCACACGGCCATCATGTACAACACATCTGTCAAACTGCCATGGTCTACCCAAAAACATATGACATGCATCCATAGATATGATATCACACAATACCTCATCTTGGTATCCGCCAATCTTGAACTTCACCAGGCATTGTTCATTGACCATGACCTTGTGGTCATCCTGTACCCAGGCAATCCGATATGGATGTGGGTGTTTCTGTCTCTTGAGCTTCAACTTTGTCACCATCTCTTCTGACACCAAATTGTCAGTGCTTCCACTATCGATAATCACATCACAACACTTACCTTCACACTTGCACCTGGTGCTAAACAAGCTCCTCCATTGCTCAGGTTCATTCTCACCACTCAACAGGACTCTTCTGTTAATCAACGTTTCTCCTCTTTCAGCATCTTCAGAATTTGATGATTTGACATCTTCATCTACATGTGCAATTCTAGCCTGGCCTTCATTTCTCCTGTCTGTTCTACCTTGGCGCTGAGGATATTCAAATGCCCTATGACCTTCTTCTCCACAGTGAAAACATGTTCAACGGAAGCCACCTCTTCCAGATCCTTGTCCTCTTCCTCTTCCTCTTTGATCTTTATTATTCTGATCCTGGAAGTGATTAGAATTATTTCCTCACTGATTCTGACTGCTACTCGCCTCATCCTTCTTTTTCAGATCTTCATTTCGGCCACCATATGACCGTCCACCAGATCATCCACCGCGACCTCTTCCGTTTTGTCTGCTTTCAAACTTCTTGTTCAACTTTTCCTCTACTTTTAGGGCAAACTAGTATACCTTTTCAATACTATTCATTCGAACTAGATTCAGCTCCTCCTGAATGCTTGGCCTTAACCCGTTAAGGTATCGGGCAACTTTCTCCTTATCAGCTTCTGCATGGCCTGTTCTGATGAGAAGTCGATAGAACTCCTCTGTATACTCCTGAACAGATCTTCCTGCTTGTTTCAAACTCTGCATTTTCTTCAGTAGGTCAAGCTCATAATCAACAGGAATGAACTGTCCTTCAATTTATCCACCATCCGATCCCATCTCGTGATTTTTTCCTTTCCCCTTCTATTTCACTCCAACTGAATCTCTTGCCACCATATCTTCGCATGACCTTTCAGTCTGGCCTTCGCAAATTTGACCCTATCAGGATCCTCAACATCTTCATACTCAAAATATTCTTCACATTCATTGATCTAGTCGATCAATTCCTCTGGGTTAAGATTTTCAGAAAATGTAGGAACCTCAATCTTAGGTCTTTTCCCAATCTTGGAAATCGCCCGAACAAGTCTTTCTTCCTCCTGGTTCACAATTTCAACTTCTCCTTCTTGATATTCTTCTTCAGCTTCATCCTCGCTTTCATCTCTGACATTAAGATTCATTCCTCTGTGAATCTCTTCTTGCAATGCTCGCACTTGTCTCTGCAGCTCTCTAACCTCAGGTGTTACAACACCAGCTCTTCCGCCACGTTCCCTTTGTGGAGGCATTTTCGCGATGCGCATTGAAGCCCTAGCCACGGTCCTGGTGCAAACTGCCTCACAGTCGGCGATCTGTTTACACACTTAAGAACTCCTGCTCTGATACCACCTGATGAAGGGTGCTCCCCTTAATACCGCAAACACATAACAGAAATAGAGAAACAACAACAATATGCAAGAACAGAAAATTGGCTTCTTATTATCTCCACAAATGTGGAATTACAAACTTTCAGAATTACAATATGCAAAGCCACATGGGCATTGGCTTACAATATTCTGTAGGACAAGGCCTCGAATCAATACCCAGATCTACTACCCAGAACTATTCTGAACTACCTAAGACAATAATACAGCCTTCTTTATATAGGCAATTTTGCACTGCTTGGGAAGGTTCTAGAATTTTAGCCAATAATGCCGACCAAACTTAAAATTATTTTTATTTTACATTTCATTACATCATAGTCGGCTCAAGATAACCTGTGAAACCCGAACAGAAATTTTGAAGAAAATTATTTTCCCCCATTTCAGGTGGCCCAACTTCCGAAGACCATAAGTCATCACCAGTTGACCCGATCGGCTATTATAACCCCATTTCAGAAACGCCACGAAGTGCTCTACAGGCTTGACCCACGCAAGCACCCGTCACCCAAATTTTTGACCTCATTCGGGGCCTCTAAAGCCTTCAAAACTGAGTTCAAAGTTTCTGTACCCTGCTGCCAATACCAAAAATCTTCAATATCTTCCAATATACACTTGATCTGGCAATGAAACTTTACTGGTAGACTTATATGACCAAAATGAACCTCCAAAAAAAAAATCAGATCATTCTGAGCACATACGAAAATTACCAAAAATAGTAACTTTCCATAAATAGCAGCTCTACACAAAATAGCCCTTATTGAAAATAAAAAAAAATAGAAATATTTTTGGGTGATGCAAGATTGCTCTTACACCCAGGATGCTCCTGCATCAATATACACATATATATATATATATAGATGTATGTATATATATATATATATATATATATATATATAGATACATATATATATATATATATATATATAGATACATATATATATATATATATACATATATATATATATATATATAGATACATATATACATATATATATATATATATATATAGATAGATACATATATATATATATATATATATATAGATAGATACATATATATGTATCTATATATATATATATATATATATATATATATATATATATATATATATATATATATATATATATATCTGTGTGTTTGTCTGTGTGTTTACAGACATACATAAATACATATATATCTATATAGATATACATGCCTATATGTCTATACCTCGGAAAGGATTTGGTGGTGTAGGATTGCTGGAGCTATAAAAAATGAATATGGTATTTGGCTGTAAGATCATGTTTTATATGTATACTAAACCTGAGACTAAATGGTGCAATATTATGCAAGAGAAATATCTAGATTCTTTAGATCCATTAAGAGTCATAAATGCTCTAGATCCCCCCAAGTGTTCTTCTATTTGGAATTTTATGATCTCATCAAGAGAAGTGGTTAGAAAGTATGTAACTTGGGAAGTGCAAAATGGTATTCGTATTCTCTTTTGGGAAGATTCCTAGTATGGAATGCCACCCTTAAACCAAAATGACAACCTCTCAGATGTTATGAAAATCTTCACTGATCATTATGGTTTGAAACTTGATAATTACATTGATGCAGTTGAGATCTTTATAGGTAAAGTATTATGGAAGGACCCAAATGTCCTCCCAATCACCAACAATAAAAATATTTTCTTTCTTTTTGTTATTCAAGAAAGAACTATTTATCTATCTTAGGAAGATGATAAATTATTTTGGGCATCCTCCAAGGATGTAGAATACTCAATTAAAGTTCTCTATAAATCTCTTCAAAAGAACGAAACCCAAAAGACAAAATATAGAGATTTTTTATTTTGCTGGAATAGTTAAATCTTGCCTAAGGTAGGTTGCTTTGCTTGGCTGGTGTTGAGAAAGAGAATTTTAACAAGTGATCAACTTGGAAAAATGCAGATTGCACAATCTTTTCATTGTATCTTATGTGACAAGGATTTTGAGATTCGAGATCATTTACTTATGCAGTTTTAATTTGCTCTATAGTGCTAGTTCTATGTCATGAACAAGCTAGGTATTGTAATGCCACTTTCTAATGGATTATAGGATATGTTCTAGTCATGACATGTACTTTTTTCTTCTTTTGTGTTTTCTTGTATCTGGAAATGTATTCCAACAACAACTATCTAATCAATTTGGTGGGAAAGAAACAAATGTATTTTTAGGAAGGTAGTCTCACCTTTGAATAAGGTTTTGGAAGGTATTGAGAAGTCTATTTCAGAGATTGTTAATTTCTATGGATAAAACAATGTTAAGCCTAATCCTCATTTTACTTCATGGGATAGCCTCATACTCAAAAAATGGAAATATTTTTACATATTCATGCCTCCCATGTAGAAAATAGGCACACTCATCAAGTAGTAGATAGAAAGAATGTTAAATGGCATGCACCAGATACAAATTTTGTCAAATTGAATTTTAATGGTGCTTCTCGGGGTAATCTGAGTGACTAAAAAATTGGAGTATGTATCAGAGATTATGTTGGTGAAATCAAATCTTTCATTACCTCTTTCATCATGTAAGGTACAAATAATATTGTGGAGGACCAAGCATTGTTAACAGGTTTAAACATAGCGAAAAAAATGGGATTTAAAAAATTTCATATTGAAGAGGATTCATCTCTTATTATTAATGCTTGTGTAACTAGAAAGTCCATGAACTGGAAGATAGCATATATTCTTAAGAAGACATGAAATCTGATAGATTCATTTCCAGAATTTTGCATTTCAAACACATATAGGGAAGGCAACAAACTTGTAGATCTTCTTGCTAATTTTGGCTATGATAAAATTTGTTAGAAAAATGGTCAACGCTCCCCTCGGGACTTGAGACATGGCTTAACCACCTCATGTGTCTTCTATAAGTCTAGTGGTTGTATCGAGCATTAACAGGTCGATATTTTAGTGTAACGACAACTACTACGTGTAACAAGCAGTATCAGAGCTTGGTCACAAGTTCGAATCCCCTCGAGTAACGCTGAGGGGTAGATTGTTGGAAAAATGGTCAGCGCTCCCCTCAGGACTCGTGACATGGCTTAATCGCCTCCTGTGTCATCTATAAGTCTAGTGGTTGTATCAGACATTTACAGGTCGATCTTTTGGTGTAGCGACAACCACTACTTGTAACAAAATTAACTTAAACTCATTAGCATATTCAAATAATGTACAAAAAGAACTCCTAGCGATAGCAAAGGTCATTCAAATGGAAAAATTGCAAGTATAATTTTGTATGGTATACCATATCTTGGATCATTATCAAAGTCCGAAAACAAAGTAGTGAGGCACATAGAAATTGAAATCTCATCTAGTTTTGGGGTTTTTGAAGTTTGAGAAATGCACTGAGGCATAGTAAAAGAAATTTAATCATTGTGTGTTATAGACTTTTTGAAGTTTTCTTTTGATATATTTCTTCTATATCATTGTACTTGAGCAAGGATAGAGAGTTTTCTTTCTGGTTCTTTCCCCCTTAAACTCTTGAACTAATTACTTATTATTAATAATATTATTAGTGGCTTGCCACTATCAATGAAATAATAATAATAATAATAATATTGAAAATTATTGTCAAATGATTAATAAGCATTTTTTTATTATATAATTATATTTATATAACTCTAAAATAAACACTACCTAATCAATAAAATTATAAATATTTATACAGATCACCCATTTAAGTATTACCAATTTTAAATATATTGCACCAAACCAAATTGATAAATACTTTTATATTTTTGTTTAGAAAGAAAATATTTAAAATATAAATGCTCTTAGTTGTCAACCATTTAGTCACATGTAAAATTATTATTGCTAATTCTACGCAAACCTACTTGACCCACTTCTATCAATAGCAACATTTAATGCAACTTACTAAGAAATACCTACACAAACTACGTCCAAACTGCTCTAAAATAGTCCGCAGATAGGCGAAATTATTTAAATCACTTCAAT
The DNA here is from genome assembly GCA_027943335.1 of Chamaecyparis obtusa. Lineage (NCBI taxonomy): Eukaryota > Viridiplantae > Streptophyta > Pinopsida > Cupressales > Cupressaceae > Chamaecyparis > Chamaecyparis obtusa. The sequence goes on from BSBK01014189.1 coordinate 62,588, forward strand.
TTGCAACTGAAGAACATTTTTAAGCGAATATAGTCTTCTCTGCAACAATAGACTAATGAAAGAGTGATATGGGATAATGCTAACCTCGAAACGCAAGAATGAGAGCTTTCAGTATGGATTTGTGGATCTGGGGATCGCAATAAGGGGAGTGACCATCTGGGAGGACAACTTGAGAATCTCAGTGAGATCTATCGGATGTTGAGGAGAAGGAACCCACTTGTAATGGTGCAGTAGTTTTGCCACCCAGAGATGAACAGTGGTGAGGCCGAGAGCCTTTCCCGGGCACACACGCCGACCGGCACCGAAGGGCGCAAGCCTCAAGTCATTACCCAAAATGTTTACTTTCTCTTCAAGAAATCTCTCCGGCCGGAATTCATGAGGAGAGTCCCAGATCTCTGGGTCATGAGTGATGGACCACATATTAACCATGGCTGTCGTCCCGGCAGGAACATGCATGCCGCCTGCTATATCAACGTCCTCCGTACACAAGCGTGCCCACGATAGCAATGGTCCCGGTGGATGCAATCGCAAACTCTCTTTTACAACGGCTTGTAGGTATGGAAACCTTGCTATGTCCTCGTCCCGCACGCTTCTATCACGCCCTACCACTCCCTCCAACTCTGACTGAGCTCTCCCTTGTATTTCTTCATTCAGTACCAACTCCGCCATGGTCCACTCTGTAACCAGAGCCACAGTGTCTGTGCCTCGGAATATCATTTCCTGTATATGACAGATATTATCAAAGCAACCTACTTGATATTTAGGTACGTCATATGAAATCAATTACTAGTGTGAACTTGAAGTACTACCTACCCAAAGAACTGCGATGATGTCGTCGTCATTTAGCTTGTGGTGTTCTTGAAGGGAAAGCAGCACATCAACGAAATCTGAATCGGCCGGATTCCTGTGCTCACGGGACTCTCGATGTTGCCCGATGATCCGTTCAACGAAAGCCCTAACACGGGGGCAACAATCGAGCGTAACGGGACTGGATTCTTAGAGGATCAAGCGGTCTCATCCACGGCAGATGATCGGCCCAGTTGAATTCCCCAAGCAATTCAAACCCCTCGTCTACCATCTCTCTCACCTTCCTGTCTTCTCCGTCATCGTCCAACGCTACACCAAACACGCTTCCCATGATGTTGTTGAGCGCCGCCGTTTGAAGATGCCGACGAAGTTTGACAGCGCCCATGCAAACGAGCTCACTCCCTATGTCGGATAACATTTTCATGCAGTCTGCTTGGCGCCCGGCTTCGTGAAAAGCGATTCTTTGTGGACTGAAGAGATAAGCAGCTGAAATCCTACGCAACATCCTCCAGTATTCACCGTTGGGTGCGAACCCTATTGCCCTCTCGAACATGAGGTGCTGGGCAGATTGTTTGAGTGGCCTGTCCGCAAAATGAGGAGAACTCAAGAGCTCCCTGGCCACATATGGGTCCGACGTTATGACGGCGCGGGTTGAGCCCAAGCTGAAGGCCATCAGCTTTTTAGCCCCATGAATAGTGGCCAAATGAGCAAGCGCACGGTGAGCATGGCCGCCACTCATTTCCATTAGACTTCCGATTATTGGCCATCCTCTGGGCCCTGGAATCTTCTTCCCCTTGTTATTCTTTCCAACCCATGCACATCCGCCTGTACTCCACCAGGAGAGGATGACTGCACAAAGCAGAGAAGCAAGAAGAAACGCCAAGTACTTCTTCCATGCACAAATATCATACTTATCGCCTTGAAGGCCATCTAAGAAATACGAGTTAGGTTTATGGCAACTCTGGGGAACTAATAGATATACCCACCATGCGACTGCTCCAACCCAGCTCGCGGCAGGGTTTCCATTTAGGATTTAACAAGGCAAAATCCAGGAAAAGCGAGCAAAAGTTTGCATTTAGATGCTCGCCTGTCCGGCCTAAATAGAGGCGTGAAGGGTTCAACAGTTTGTAACTATGGCGGCGGCGTCAGGCGGACGTAAGCAGATGATAGAATGCAAGTTGAAGGCTAGGGAAGACTTACCAGCTGAGCCGGCACGAGTAAGTGCTGGACTGCGAGAGTTGTTTAGTCCAGGCCCTCGTATTATAATTATGTCGTGTCGACTGATTATTTGAGGCCTTCTTATAATAATAGACAATTAGGTCACACCCTTTTCATATTATTATCCTATGAGTTTGCCGTTTAATATATTATTGGTTTTCTTCTGTCAGATTACTGTTACATAAAAGTTTAGACGTAGTTCGCCTAGCGCGGATTGTTACAGGTTAGTTGTCTCTTGCGGTAGACTTATATAACTCTCAAGGGACGAATAGAATAGATTACCAATCAAGAATCTACTACACGTTTCGCTTTCGTTGAGTGTGATAGAGAATCTATCCTACCCGTCCAAGAATAGGAAATGCTTTTGACTTAATGCCAAAGTTTT
>BSBK01014190.1:0-2500 GCA_027943335.1 Chamaecyparis obtusa
CCATCATGATTGAAGGAAAGGTCCTACACACCTATTCAAGAGATGCAGTCAATACTACAATCTATAATATCAATAGAATTCAATTGAGGTGAGGTACAAACAAGACACCTTATGATCTATGGTTTGAGAATGTATCTACAGTCCAATACTTTAGAATCTTTGGAAGCAAGTGCTATATCAAGAGAGATGAAGCTATAGGAAGTTTGATGCAAGAATTAATGAAGGTATTTTTCTTGGTTACTCTACTAAAAGAAAATATTATAGATGTTTCAACTTGGGATTGAAGAAGATCATTGAAAGTTCTCATGTTAAGATTGATGAAAAGTTCATGATTCAAGAAAGATATCATGATTATGCACCTATGATTGAAGAAGAACCTAGACCTACCACTAGAGAGACAATTGTTGTTGAAATCTTTGACAACATTGATGTATTGTTCAATGACCCTGAAACTAGTGAAGAAGAATCACAGAAGTCAGATGAGAGAGTCACACCTAATGTTCCTACATTCACATCTAGATACCATTCAAAGGAAGACATCATTGGAGATTAGAATAGTAAAGTCATGACAAGATCAAAATAAAAGAGTTCCACAACAAATGAAGAGGTGTGTTTACTATCACAAATTGAACCCTTAAGTGTTGAAGATGCATGTAATGATTCAGATTGGCATGAAGAAATGAAAGAAGAGCTAGATCAGATAATTAAGAATGATACATGGAAATTAGTCCCTAGGCCTAGTGATAAGAATGTGATTGGAACCAAGTGGATATTCAAAAATAAGATGAATGAAGATGGAAAAGTGGTAAGAAACAAAGCAAGACTGGTATGTAAAGGATATGCGCAAAGAGAAGGAATTGATTATTCTGATACATTTTCCCCTATAAGAATATTGGAAGCCATAAAGTTGTTTCTACCCTATGCTACCTTAAAAGACTTTAAGGTATACCAGATGGATTTTAAGTCAACATTCCTGAATGGAGAGTTGAAAGAAGAAGTTTACATAGAGAAACCTGAAGGATTTACCTTCTCAAACATACCTGATATGGTATTTAGATTGAAGAAAGCCCTTTATGGACTTTAGCAAGCCCCTAGAGCATGGTTGAAAGACTTGATGGTTACTTGACTAAGATTGGATTCAAAAAAGGAGAAACATATTGTAATTTATTCATAAGAGAAACCTCTGATGGATTGTTGTTGGTTGATATATTTTTTGATGACATTATCTTTGGTGGTAGTGACAAGATTAGTGCATAATTTTCTTAGGAGATGCAAAGAGAATTTGAAATGAGCATGATTGGACATATCAAGTACTTTTTGGGACTGAATGTGCAATAGACAGAAAAGGTATTTTCATTAATCAATCTAAGTATGTGAAAGAGATATTGAAGAAGTTCAAGATGGATGATTGCAAACTAGTAAGTACCCCTATGATAACAGGATGCAAGCTTTCGAAAGAAGATGATTCAGCAATAGTAGACATAACCTTGTATAAGTCTATGATTGGTAAACTAATCTATCTTACTCAATCTAGACCAAATATATCCAATGTAGTTGGCATTGTTGGAATATTTTCAATAGATCCTAAACAAAGTCATCTTATGACAGTAAAGGGGATCTTCAGATATTTGAAAGGAACTATAGACTATGGTTTATGGTATCCTAATTGGAAAATGTAGAACTTCATGTATATATAGATACAGATTGGGAGGTTGTGTGGATGATAGAAAGAGTACCTCAGGAGGAGCAATATTTCTTGGATATAGACTTGTTAGTTGGACAAGTAAGAAGTAAAGTTGTATTTCTCAGTCCACAGCAGAAGCAGAGTATGTTGCAGCAGCATTAAATTCCTCTACAATCGTGTGGATCAAGTAGATGATAAAAGATTTTGGTATTCAAATTGATTATCATATTTTTATTCATTGTGATAACAATAGCACTATTAATATGTCAAAGAACCCTATGATGCATGGAAAGACAAAACACATTGAGATAAACTATCACTTCCTAAGAGAGAAAGTAGCAGAGAAAGAAGTAAAGTTGGGCTATGTGAGCACAAAAGAACAACAAGAAGACATATTCACAAAGCCTTTACCTAAGGATAAATTTGAGTATCTCAGGGAGAAGCTTTGAGTAATTCCCTTCCTTGAATCTGATTAGATTTTGCAAGAGTGCATCAGTCCTCAGTGACTGCTGAATGGTTGACTACTCTATTTCAGGACTAGTACTAGTGCTTAATTGTTTGGTGCCCTTTTCCATTGATGTCAAAGAGGGAGTAAGTATATAGTCATGATAAAAAAAATAATAAGAGGATACAATAGTTGATATTTAGAGCATTCAGTAGTAGATGGAGGATTCATCCTTGAGAAAGTTTTTTTGAGGAAATGGAGAATGTTATAAAAGAATTGTAGAAAGGGGGAGTGAGTATTTAGCAAGAAGAAACAAAACAATAAGAGATGGAGGATTCATCCTTGGGGGAGATTTTTTGAGGAAATGGAGA
>BSBK01014190.1:7500-157500 GCA_027943335.1 Chamaecyparis obtusa
GGTTTCAAATTTTCCTGAAAGTGCACACAAATACCAGAATTCAACATTTTCCAGATCTACCCTTATTTGAGGTTAGTACTTGTATTTCAATTATTCTATATTCTAAACATAATCCTCCACATTAGGGAAATATTGGATGTACTCTCTCTCTCTCTTCCTACTCTTTTTCCATAAAATTGATTCAATTGTGCATTAACCTTTTGGTTGATCAAATCGGATCTCTTCTTTGGGGAATTTGGGTTTTGAGAATAGATCTCATATTTCCCCCTTTACATTTGAATAGAGGTGAATCCATTTTACATATATTAAATATAGATCATACAATGGGTTAGCAGTATTAGACCAATACCCATAATCACATATAATCATAAAATGTCATCCACATGATAAATATATCCAGTAACTAAAAGATGTAACATATCTCATAAAGCAAGTACTAATCGTATGAAAATACATAGTGTCAGATCTGAACATGATAAATAGAATCTCTAAGGTAGAAACTAAAATACATCAACCTAACATTTAATTTCTAAAAATTTGAATTATTTGAGGGGAATTATAGAATTTCATCGTACAATACTTCATATATCCTTGATATTTGACACATTACAAGAAATCATATCAAATGTAGAAACCCTCACCACCAAGCATAGTTTATTACTTTTATGGAAAGAGACCACAAGGGCTCACTACACACATGGGTTGGTTTATGATGAGGTGAAGAACCTTGATATATCAAAAGATAAAATTTTCTAGACCTATTTTTTAATCCCTAAATTGGATAGCTAGTTGATACAAGGAAACCAAAAACTTCCATCAAATGGTGTATTAATGATGATATATGAAATAAATTTTGGGATCATTGGAGGATGGTTTTGATAGACCACCTAACAACATTATGGATGTGCCCTTTTATTTCATCAAAAAAGTAAATATAAAGTTTGTGTTGCACTATCATGTGCACTACTTTAGCATGAAATATTTCAAGGGTTTGGGCAAAGGTACGCCCTAGGATAGACCTAGGGAGGTTGAATTAGTACATGGCTCATATATTCCCCCTTCTTAATTTAATTTTTCATCTTGAGTATAGTATCTAAATATTATTGTAGAGGTTTCCTTACAAACTATTAGCGTTATTTGTTCTTTTAGAAGGATTTCGGTTTCGCAAACCCCGACATTAGCTTTCCACATATACTTGATGTTGGAAACTATGAATGAAGAAATTTTTGTATTGTCATTAATGTCAAACCTTAACTGTTCAGACTGTTTCTATCTAAGAAAGTACTATATCTATTTGTTTTTTGAGAAGGTTTAGGGAAATGGTGATAACAATAGCACCTAGAGAAAGGTTGAGTTATCTTGATACTTCAATGGGTACTTGATTATGTGGCACAATGATAACATAATGTTTTGTTTATCTAAGTGAGAAGAAAGACTAAACAAGTAGGCCTAACCGAGAAGAAGTGAAGAAATGTAGTTTAAGCCGAGTGATGTTAGTGTCAACCAAGCCAGTATATGCCAAGTAAATTCAGTGTTGACCGAACATCAATTTATTGCCGAGGAAGATATTACTAGTTGAGGGAATAGTTTCAAGTGATGACCGAGCTACAAAGTGATGACTGAGGAGTTGAACACATTATTGAACGAGTGTCAGTAATTTACATTTGGGGAAGAATTCAGATTCCTAGCCGACATGTATGAATTCTTGGATTATGTAATTGTGTTGACTTTATTTATTGAATGTATGGAGCATTTAATGCACAGTAAACCATTTTATTATGATTCCATAAAGAGACTAGAGATGTTTCTAGAATGATGGATGAAGAACATAATGTTGGAAGGATTCGATGAATCTGACCTAACCCTAACATCTATGGAGGAGATTAAGTGACAAAAGATGGATCTACCTATCGAAGAGGTATTAAGGAAACCTAAGTGTGAGGTTGAAGCAGTATGCTGGAGTTGTTGTTGTTATTGATTGAATAAGCAGAAAAGGCTGAAGGAGAAGGAGTTGTGATTTCTTGAAGGGATTTCTGAGCAGATCATTGATGGAGATGGAAATGGTTCTCAGTCAGTAAGCCAACATATATATGTAAGAATTGGATCTGTTATTTGCAAAGTGAGTTGTATTTTTTTAGATCAAACACTATTGTTACTTTCTAACCATTGTATCAGTTTAAATCCTTTAATCAAGGTTGACCTAACAGTCATTGTATAAATCCTTTAATCAAGGTTGCATTCTAATGGAATGTACTTAAGTCCTTTAACAAGGCACACTCTTAATAGGGGGGTTGAAATCCTTTAACCAAGTCACACCTTGCAGTGTGTTTGTAAACCTTTGACAGGGTTGGCTTTTCATAGAGCTCACTTCAGAATAGTGAAAATATCAGTAACATGTTACAAAGTGGTTTTTCCCAAATTGGGTTTCCACTATAAATGCTGGTATTAATACTTGTGTGAATGTTTTGGTTTGAACATTTCTGTGTTTTGCAAGTTAAATATTGTTGGAGAGTGGACTGCACTGTTATATGTTTCTGATATATATTCTGTAATGACCGAGTAGCTATTGGTTGTTAGATCTGAGTTTTTGAAGTGTTTAAAAGTTTAATTTATACATCTGGACCTAAGAACAATTGATTCACTCCCCCTCTCTATTGTTCTAAATTATATTAACAATTGGTTTTAGAGCTATTGATTCTTATAGAGAACAAGTTTAAAGGTACTTGAAGTAAATGATCAGGATGTATAAGAAGGAGGTACTAAAGCTGAATAAGGAGAAATTTCTTGCATAGCAGAGTTTGATGAAACTGCATCTAGCTGGTATTGGTGACTCAGCAAAGTATTATGTTGAAAATGACTATTTCACACCTGCCGCACCCTTGACTGGCGAGGAGATGAGACCTAAACATGAACACAACCAAGACATGTTGGAGATTGCATTAGCCTTAAGTTATCCCAAATTTGAAGACATTAAAGATTGCACAAATGCAAAGAAAATGTGGGACACTCTTGCAAACATATATGGTGGTGATGTGAATATACTGAGGGCAAAAGCTGAAAGCTTGAGAGGTAAATTTGATGAAATGAAAATGCAAGAAGGTGAGAATATTGCTCAATATTCTGGTAGGATAAAAGAGGTTGTAAATTCTATTAGAGGAGCTAATGGGACTATTGAGGATGAGAGGATTATTGGAAAAGTATTGAGAACTTTGCATCCTATTTATGCCATCAAAATTTCAGCAATTCAAGAATCTAGATGTAACCTTGTTAATGCTCTAACTTTGGAAAGTCTTGTTGGTAAGCTTACTGCTTTTGATCGTTCTAATTATGATAACTTCACTATTTCTAATTTTGAATCTACATTTAAGTCACAAATGGTTCTAAATAAGTCTAAGAAAGAAAAAGAAAGATGCATCAGTGAGAGTGAAAGTGATAGTGACACTTCTGATGAAGAACTAGAGGATCTTGAAGCTCTTATGGCCAGAAGATTGAAAAGATGAAAAGGGAAGTATGAAGGTAAACTCCCTATCATATGTTTCTCATGTAACAAAGTTGGTCATATAGCTACAAGATGTCTTGATAGGGATGACAAGGATGTGGAAAGAGTTAGCAAGAAAAAGGATAAGAGAGAAAAAAGAGGTTACCAAAGGTACATGGACTATAAAGATAAAGGTAAGAAATCCTATTATATTGTTGAAGAAGAAACTGACACTGATAATGATGATTTTGAAATTGAAGTAGTATATGTCACCATGAAAGATGAGTCTGATGAAGATGAGAAAACTACACTTGTATCATATCTGAACAAAAATGATAAATGAATTATTGATAGTGATTGCTGACACCACATGACAGGTGACAAAAGTAAGTTTGATACCCTAGATCATTACAAAGGTAGAAGTGTTAAGTTTGGTAATGATGCACCATGTCCTGTTAAGGGTAAATGATTAATTAAGCTGACTGATAAGATCACTTGTGAAAATTCTTATTGGGTTGAAGGTCTTAACTATAATCTGCTAAGTGTTTTATAGCTTAATAGCACTGGTTACCAAGTGGAATTTCATCACAAGAAGGCTCAAATATTTGATGCCACTAGTGAATTGATTGGAAGTGGAGAACAGACAAGAGGTAATTTGTTCTATCTAGACCTATCTGAGGAGACATGTTTGATTGCACAACTTGATGATATATGGTTATGGCATAAGAGGCTATGTCATGTTAACTTTGACAATCTGGTAGATATTAGTAAAAATAAGAAAGTGAGAGGACTGCCGAGATTGAAGAAACATGATAATGTAATGTGAAAACAATTTCATTCAGGTAAGATGACAAAGTATAGTTTCAAGAGAAAGGCTTTTACTTCTGAAAATGTTTTAGATTTGGTTCATATTGACCTTTATGGACCTATGGGTGTACAAAGATATTGTAGTGCTAGATACTTTATTATGTTTATTCATGATTACACATGAATGATGATTGTAATGTTTTTAAAAGAAAAAGCTAATGCATTTCAGTTATTTAAGTGGTATTTGGCTAAGGTTGAAAAGGAGACAGGTAGGAACCTGAGTTGTTTGAGATCTAACTAAGGTGGAGAATTCATATCAAATGAAATCAACCTATTTTGCAATGATAGAGGAATCAAGAGATAGATGTATGCACCTAGAACACCTCCACATAACGGTATAGTAGAAAGGAGGAACAAATCTATCATCTATCATGCAAAAACACTAATGATTGAGAAGAATGTTTCACAAAAGTATTGGAAAGAAGTTGTAAGTACAATTGTTTATACTTTAAACCAAGTACAGATCAAAAAAGGTACAAATGTTACACCTTATGAATTATGGTACGGGTATACACCTAATGTAAAATACTTTAGAATATTTGGGAGTAAATGATATATACTAAAAGACAATAGGAATGGAAAGTTTGATGCTAAAAGTGATGATGACATATTCCTAGGTTATTCCACAAAGAGTAAAGCTTACAAGTGTTTGAAATCTAACACTAACAAAATTGTGGAAAGTGTAAATGTGAAGGTTGATGAATATGCAGAGAAAAATGAACAGGAAAGAAAGAGAGAACTAGAAGATTATAGATCTTTTGTCTATATAGAAGAAGGAGAGGCAAGTGACACACTTGTACCTGATGTAGTCTTGGTTAAGCAATATCAAGCATCAAGGAAATAATATTGAACGACATGAAGAAAACATCGAGTGACAGGAGGATGGTGTTGAGTATCAGGAAGAGGTTGCTAAGAAATCAAAGGCTGAATTTGACAATCTTATTGATGAACCTGAAGAGAAAGGAGAAAAGAAAGAAGAACCTATTTTGGCATAGTATGTAAGGAGACATCACAAGCTTGAACAAATCATTGGAGATAAAGGAATTGGAGTTCTGACCAAAAGCAAGTTAAGAGAGCTTACATGTTTATTGTGTAAATTCAAGCCTAAGACAACAAGGGAGGCAATATAAAATGAAGATTGGATGCAAGCCATGAATGAGGAGATAGAACAAATAGAGAAGAATGATACCTAGACTCTAGTGTCAAGACCAGAAAACAAAAATGTCATTGGAACAAAATGGGTATTCAGAAACAAGCTTAATGAATATGGACAAATCACAAGGAACGTAACAAGGCTAGTATGCAAGGGCTATGCACAAGAAGAAGGAATAGACTATGGGGAAATATTATCCCCTATAGCAAGATTAGAAGGAGTGAGAACTCTACTTGTATATGCTACCTACAGAGATTTCAAGGTATACCAAATGGATGTCAAGTCTTCCTTTTTAAATGGTATATTAGAAGAAGTGTACATTGGACATCCTAAAGGATTTGTTGATCCAAACAAGAGACACATGGTTTGCAAACTGAATAAGGCATTGTATGGATTGATGCAAGCCCCTAGAACATGGTATGAGAGGCTGCACAATTACTTGATACAGATTGGATTCTCAAAGACAAATGATACTAGCAATCTATACATTAAAGATGAAGAAGGTAAAGGAATCTTGTTAGCTAATATTTTTGTAGATGATATCATATTTGGTGGACAAGATGCCCTATGTAAGAAATTTTCAAATAAGATGCAAACTGAATTTGAAATGTCAATGTTTGGGGAGATAAAATTATTTGTTGGTTTACAAGTATATCAGATGGAGAAAGGTATTTTCATCATGTAGTCTAAATATATAAAAGAGATACTGAAAACCTTTGGTATGGAGGATTCAAGGGTGGTAAGTACTCCCATGGCCACTAGATAGAAATTGTCTAAAAATGATGATGTTGCTGAAGTAAACCAAACTTTGTATAGGTCCATGATTGGAAAGCTACAATATGATGTTCACAATAGACCATATATTGCTCTAGCAGTTGAGATTGTGGCAAGATTCTCTTCCAATCCTAAGGAAACTCATATGATGGTTGTGAAGAGGATAATGAGATATTTGAAAGGGACTAGAGATTATGGACTGTACTACAAGAAGCAGGAAAGATTTGAACTGAGAGTCTATACTGATGTAGATTGGATAGGAAATGTGGATGATAGAAAGAGTACTAGTGGTGGAGCTTTCTTTCTTGGATAGAAATTAGTTTCCTAGACAAGCAAGAAACAAAATTGCATTTCCCAATCTACAACTGAAGTTGAGTATGTAGCTACTACAGTGAACTTTAAAAACCTAATATGGATTAAGAAATTGTTGATAGGCATGAAAGAAGAGATCATTGAACCATTTGTCATCTACTGTGACAACACAAGTGCTATAAACATATCTAAGAACCTAGTGATGCACACTAGGACCAAACATATTGCCGTCAAGTATCATTACTTGAGGGAATTGGTACAAGATAAAGAAGTCAGAATGGAAGATGTGAATACAAAGGAACAAATACCAAACATATTCACCAAAGCCTTACCTAAGGAAGCTCATGAATATCTGAGAGGAAAATTAGGGGTTCTTCCCCTCACTGAGGCTGCCTAGTCAAGCTAGGAGCACTGCATCAAATGTGCTACAAAGAGTATCTGACAAATTGATGTAGAAAAGGTCACACTTTAGGAGCAGTCTAGAGTTGTGACAAGTACATAAAAGTTGTTAATCAGTCATAAGAAAAGATGATAGAGGGAGGAATATTGTTACTGAACTGACAAGATGACATCTACATCTGAATGATGCATGTTCTAAGTTGTTTCTTTCACATTATTGTCAAAGAGGGAGATGAATAAGATGAAAACACATGGTGAGATTTCATGGAATATCAAGTAAGAGGGAGAGATTTAGAGGAAAGAAACACAGAAGAGATTCAGTGGAAGTTACTATGTGGATAGTCAAGAAACCAAGGCTAAGTGATTCAGAATGAAGCTAAGGATATTATAAATGTTTTTGATGCAAAGACAAGTTTTGGATTGTTTGGTGAATCATGTGTTATTCATATGGTGTTGCCATCAATGCCAAAGAGGGAGATTGTTGGAAACTACAATTGAAGCAATTGTTGTATTGTCATTGATGTCAAACCTTAACTAGTAAGACAATTTCTATTTAAGAAAGTACTATATCTATTTGTTTGTTGAGAAGGTTTAGGGAAAGGGTGATAAAAATAGCACCTAGAGAAAGGTTCAGTTATCTTGATACTTGAATGGGTACTTGATTATGTGGCACAATGATAAGATAATGTATTGTTTATCTAAGTGAGAAGCAAGACTAAACAAGTAGGATAAATCAAGTAGAAGTGAAGAAATCTAGTTTAAGCCGAGTGATGTTAGTGTCGACCGAGCCAATATATGCTGCGTAAATTCAGTGTTAACCAAGCATCAGTTTATTGTCGAGGAAGATAGTATTAGCTGAGGAAACAATTTCAAGTGATGAGTGAGCTACACAGTGATGAATGAGGAGTTGAACACAGTATTGACCAAGCATTAGTAATTTACATTTGGGGAAGAATTAAGATTCCTAGCCGACATGTTTGAATTCTTGGATTATGTAAATCATGTTGACTTTATTTATTGAATGTATGGAGCATTTAATGCACAGTAAACCATTTTATTGTGATTCCATAAAGAGATTAGAGATGTTTCTAGAAGGATGGATGAAGAACATAATGTTGGAATGATTTGATGAATCTGACCTAACCCTAAGATCTACGGAGGAGATTAAGTGGCAAAAGATGGATCTACCTATCGAAGAGGTATTAAGGAAACCTAAGTGTGAGGTTGAAGCAGTATGCTAGAGTTTTTGTTGTTATTGACTAAATAAGCAGAAAAGGCTGAAGGAGGAGTTGTGATTGCTTGAAGGGATTTTTGAGCAGATCAGTGATGGTGATGGAAATGGATCTCAGTCAATAAGATAGCATATATATGTAAGAATTGGATATGTTATTTGCAAAGTGAGTTGTATGTTTTTAGATCAAACACTGATGTTACCTTATAACCATTGTATCAGTTTAAATCCTTTAATCAAGGTTGACCTAACAGTCATTGTATAAATCCTTTAATCAAGGTTGCATTATAATGGAATGTACTTAAGTCCTTTAACAAGGCACACACCTAATAGGGTGGTTGAAATCCTTTAACTGGGTCACACCTAGTAGTGTGTTTATAAACATTTGACAGGGTTGGATTTTCACAGAGCTCATGTCAGAAGAGTGAAAATATCAGTAACATGTTACAAAGTGGTTTTTCCTAAATTGGGTTTCCACTATAAATCCTGGTGTTAATACTTGTGTGAATGCTTTGGTTTGAACATTTCTGTGTTTTGTAGGTTAAATATTGTTGGATAGTGGACTGCACTATTATATGTTTCTGATATACATTCTATAATGACCGAGTAGTTATTGGTTGTTAGATTTGAGTTGTTGAAGTGTTTAAAATTTTAATTTATACATCTGGACCTAAGAACAACTGATTCACCCCCCCTCTTTGTTGTTCTAAATCATATTAACACTTGATGCTAGTGGTAGATCAAGTTGCACTAGCACATCCTCATTGGTTTCACATATTTGTGTGTCAATACTTGCACTGTGTGAAAGAACATTTTACTCTTATAGGAAACACCTAGTGTGAGGGAGGTGTATTGGTACCCACAAACAAGATAATAGTAGTTGAATGAAAATTTTATTGAATTGAGAGTTTAAAATACCTATAATGATTATGTTTGTTCACATAGATTGATAATTTCACATATTTTTCATTTTTATGTATAGTAAATTATAAGTTTCACATCCTTGTTGATTGCTTTGATACTAGGAAAGGAAGAGATGATCCAATAGCTAAGTGTTTGTGTTGAATATGAAAGAAAATTAAGAGTTGGGGGGGGTGAATTGTTCTCAAAATTTTTTTATAAACTTTAAACTTTTGATATGTTCCATCAAGCTCACTTTAATCTTCAATTGCATAAAGATGTAATCACAAAAAGAACAATAACCATATAGTGCATGAAACACTAGATTTATGTGGAAAACCTTGTTAAGTTAAAAATAAAATAGAATATTATTCTCAAATATATGAACACCTATTAGGGTGACACAAGTTAAGGTAATTTTTGCAAAGAAAGGCTTACTATGATAAACTTATTGCCAAAGGGCTCATTGCCTAAAGAGGGCTCACTACTAGAGTGGTCAATGCCCAAATCAAGAATGATAAGAGATAATATATCCACCAATGATATACAACACCAACACAATAAAAATATCTATAGACACGTTCATATAATTTCTTTGGGTAGCTAACACATTAAAGTTTATAGTACTATGCACCATACTTCCTACTCAACTCATGCAATCAAGGATAAAAATTCTCTTTCACATATCATCATTGAACATACAAATACTTGTACAATATTATCATAAATACATGCATTTTACACTAAAACCATAATTATCTAACTTTTATTTATAGCAATCTTTTATTTGTGAAGTCTCCCACAATTGGCTAGACAATTAGTTGAAAGCAATTTGAATTTTTTTCATACTATACATTCCCATGGTTGAGAGGAATGAGAGTTGGACCAAAACGCACCTTGGTTGGGACCAAGACTAATATTATACATGTTACATTTCATCTTGAATATACAAAGATAAATAATTAAAGTGTAAACACCCTAGCTTGGCCAATCCTAGAGTGGGAAAAATATCAAACTTTTAAACCAAGTATTGGAAGACCAAGAAAGCATGCCTATTGAAATGAATGAAGTTAAGGACATTAATAAATTGTTTAAAAAATAAAACCATTAGAAAAAATCAAATGAATAAATGAAAAGAATGCATTTCATGTAGAAACCACTGTTAAACATAGCTATAATTAGACAAATACTAGTTCCACTGTAATTTGTTCCAAACCACAAAATACTAAGTCCAACATCTCTAATTAGTTCCAAGATACATATCGAAATCTTAGCAAAAGATATGTAATGTGAAGAATATGTAGATAAATATTCTCACTTCTAGTTACATAAGAGATAGACACTAATGACAATAAAAACAAGTTGACATGAATGATAACCATACTAACTCATCAATTACCCAACCGGCTCATTTTTCTCCATTCTACAACAATCTCCCTCTTTTTCATTGATTGTAACACACCAATAATAGTGGAGAAACTTCATAATTTTTTAATATGGAAAACAAATTCTCCCACTAAGTAACAATCTTCCCCTTTAACATGAATGAAAAATGCCAAAGATACACACACACTACTCATTCTACTTAGCTTCCGCTGAGATATACATGTCATCTCACAAGAATACTTATCTCCCCCTAAGAGGCAATCATCATCATTATTATAGATCAAATTATGCATGTAGTTAATTAAACTAAAGAAAATCCATATAAATATAGCTCTAATAAGGAGGGAAAATCATGTCCCCAACTTCAACTGAAGATACATGAAAGTATTCTTAGACAATGACTACATAAAAATATTAGCAATTTGCTCTTGCGTAGGTACATAGTCAAGATTTAATTTATTCTCCAAAAAAATTTCTCTGAAAAGTTTGTACTCGATTAAAATGTGTTTTGTCTTTGAATGTGGTTTTGGATTCTTAAATATGTTTATAGAACTAGTATTGTCATATAGAATAGAGATGGATTCATCAATAATTATTCAAATATCTTTGAATATTTATTTCATCAATAATTTCTGAGTTCAACATGAAGTAAGAATAATATATTCAACTTCATCAATATATATAGATACTAAGTCCTATGTATTGCTTGAACAAGTGACCAATCTAGGTCCAGTGAATCTTTATTTCATTTATCTACATATACATTCTAGTCAACATCAATATTATGTTAGAAATAGGGAATACTAAGAGGGGGGGTGAATCAGTATTCTACAAACTTTTACTTTTTCCCAATTATGGATATAACAGATTAACTTCATACATCATAACATAGTAAACTAAAGAATATGCATAATAGTAAAGCAAATGAACTCATAACACATTATTTGTTCTTGAGAAAACCCAGGCCAAGGAAAAAACCCTGGTGGGGATGGTACCCACAAAGATTAACTAATCAAAAGTATCATGTTAAGGATGTTGACCCTGTTAGGAGCCTATTACATGCATATAGTGTCTCAGTCCTGATTAAGGGACTTTAGGCCTTGTTAGAAGCCTCAACCTTTCTAAGATTTGGTAGTACAAAAGATGATTACTAGATGAGCCCACTGCCCAAACAAGTAATGTACAATGATTACTGATTACAAAATATGGCAAGGTACATAACCTTATACTGCTTTCTTTGCTTTAAAAACTTTTCATCAATATCTCTTCTTTTATATGTTCACTATACCATCTATATCATTACAATTGCTTCTTCTCCGCATTTATATATGCCTTATATTTATACAAGTTATTAAGACTAATAAATCTTATAGTCGGCTTGACAAAAACATTATACAAAATACATATTTACCCAAGTGTTAACATATAGTATGTCATCCCTTTATGTTGTTAAGACATTATTTTGATAAACTGAAATAATCCCTTAACTCTTTACCAATTTTGTCTTCATATACTGTCTTATCAGCTTGACACTGTCTCTGGTAAAACTATCATAACTTCTTCCGTACATGCCATACTAACTTGCACTCTCAAGTGAGTCTTCTATAGTCCTCATAGTATCTATGTTCAATTGCACAAGCACTAACCTTACTCTAATTTTCATCACTAATCAAAACTGTCTCTGGGTACACTGGAAAAGACACTATCTCATACTTAGACAACTTTGCTTTGCGCTCTATCATACTTGATCTCTATCATATGTTTCCATAATGACAACATCTCTGTATCTAACTCATTCAAATTTCCAATAGTCTCCCCCTTTGTCATTGGTGGCAACATATGAGAAAATTGGCTAAGTCTCAAAACTTCAAAAGCTCAAAATTGTGGCCATAACAGATGTATATATTCACTACCCTTATAACTCCATATATCTTAGCTATATCATGTACTCCCACTAAAAATATACATCCTTATCATATATAGAAATTTTTTACTAAATATCTCTCCCCCTTTGACAACAATGACAAAAGAAAGGGTGCCAAAACTGTGTTCAAAGAAAAATGTGTATACCTTGATTCAATATTGCAGATCCGATAGGCTTGCAACGAAATCTACAAAATTTATCTTGATGCTCTCTATCTCCTTCTCCCATACCTTCTTAATGGAGTCTGCAACAGTGAGTAGTGCACACAATCCATAAGATGCTATTTCACAGGCTTGAAGGTTTGCAATACTAAACTTTTGAAATGATGTCTTTGATGAAAGACATTCTTCCAATTGTCCTTCAACAATGCTTAACTTAATGGAAATATGCTCTCTTAGAAGAGTGATTCTTTTCAGTTTCCTATCCTTGTCATCATATAGAATCCTTATTTCATCATTAATCTTGTTGATTCTCTTCTCAATGTCCACTATCTTCACATTGGGGCTGGCTAGAAGATTTACCTCTGTCTGAATCTCTACTTCTTTGGCCTTAATCTTCTGAATTTCTTTTGATACAAGATTCTCAAATTTTGTACACTAAATGTAAAAAGTTTTACTTCTATCCAAGTTCCTTCTCAAGTCTTTTATACAGATATCTAGGCTGTTAATGTCATTCCTAATATTTTGACTTATGTCTAGAAGTAATTTGGCCTCATAGGCTGCTTGTGCCTTCACTTTAGCTATGTCAGATAAGTTAGTAAACTCATCATCAAATACATTCATAACTTTCTTAGCTCTTTCAAGTGGGTCTGCCTCTGTTATCTGTGTAGTCACAATGCTTTGCAACTTCTCTATTATTTCCTTCAGTGATCCTTCAAAGTTTTTCACCTTCTTATTCTTCCCAATTATTTTGTTCAGAGATGTGATCAATTCCATCTGATCATGATCATCGACTTATTTTCCAAAGCTTTCAAATATAGATCCAATTTGTGATTTCTTTGCAGCCTCAGGTGTAAGATTGATTTCTTCTTGACTAGGGGCTTCTACTTGTTTCTTTGTTTCCTTTTCTTCTTCAATCCTTGAATCTCTCTTGTCTTCTTCTCTAGCACTGTCCTGCTCTTCAAAAGCCAAATTGTCAACAATGTTTTCAAGATTCTTGAAAGGGTTATCATCACTGTCTAAAGTGATCTTAGTTCCTTCCACATGCATTGACTCATCTTCAATGTTTATAGCTGGTGGAGAGGGAATTCTCTGATGTTCAGCTTCCTTATCTTGCTATGTTTGTCCTGTTGTACTAGAGTTTCTTTCAACACTAGATTTCATTACTTTGACTATTGCTTGCTCTATTTCTCTATTGATCTAATCATAATTTCCTCCCATAATTTGAATGGTTCTTTTCTTTGTTCTCAGATGGGTGTTTAGTTCTTTCATGATCTCCTTGAAATGTTCTTCATCTTTAACATCACATAATTTTCTTACAATATTTTCTTTGATTTTATTGTCTTCTTTTGTTTCTCTTTTCTTCATGTTCACTAATGTCTCATATAAATCATCAGGCATCTTGCCCTGAATTGTGTCAAACTTCTTATTAGATCATGTAGTATCATGTGTCTCGCAACTGTATTTTCAAGATTCAGTCTTTCTAAATAGTTGTAAAGGTCATAATACTTGTTCATCTTAGAAATGTCTCCATCTTGTATGATGTGTTCATTCACTTTTTCAATCTTAAGTTTCCATGTTTTCTTTTTCACTGGGGTTTCTTCTTCATCTTTTATTTCTCCTATCTTTGTCTGTACTGGAGGTACTAATGTTTTCTACCTTTTTCCTGGTCCAGTAGCAATTTATTTTACTCTTTTACTAAGTGTAGATAAGGATGATCTTGTGGATTTTCTACGTTCTTGATCTTTCTCAACTTCCTCCACTTTTACCTTAATCTGAAAGTCTGTTGGCTATTCTACAATTGATGATAGGGGTGGAACAGAAAAAATTTCCTCTGGTCCTATGTCTCTGATGGTTGCTGATGTCTACTTAGAAATTATAAATTCTTGTTATGTCATCCCTATGTCCTTCAGAATCTTTTGTATTATA
This sequence comes from Chamaecyparis obtusa, assembly GCA_027943335.1. Taxonomy (NCBI): domain Eukaryota; kingdom Viridiplantae; phylum Streptophyta; class Pinopsida; order Cupressales; family Cupressaceae; genus Chamaecyparis; species Chamaecyparis obtusa. The sequence goes on from BSBK01014190.1 coordinate 22,012, forward strand.
CTATCCACTCTCTTCTTAAACTATTTTTCTTCTAAGATAGACTTTGCAGAGTTGAAGTTCTCCTCAAAAGTCCCAAATCTATTACTGTGAATATCCAACTTTCTCTTAAGCAATCTACTCACATACTCTACTATTTCAGTTTCAGAAATTTCATAGCCAAGAGGGTCTATGAATTCTACTCTAGGTTCTACTACTTCAATGAATGTAAAGTTAGTATCAACCATGAAACATATCTCATTCTTATATTTCTCAACTAAAAATTTTGGGATCCTTGATTTGTTTTTCATTAAATTCTAAAATGTTTTAATTACCAATACTGCACTCTCATTGACCTTGTTAATAAGATGTCTCAAGTATACTTTGTTAATCCTTTCCATTATGATTTTACCATCATTCCAATCATCACCAATAGTGTAAGGGAATCTTATTAACAAATGGAAAAATATATAAGTGATCAATGATGAGAATCTAAATTGAGAGTTCTTAGTCTTCTTTATCTTTTCCAAGTTCACAAATAAATGAATCCTCAAAATTTCACACATGTCAACTTGAACTTTGTCAACACACATTAAGTAGGCTACATGTATCATTCTTGCTACCATGTCATCTTCTGTTGAGTTAGCACAAAACTTAGCTGTAAGGATCTTGCACAAATACCTAACATCATCCTGTTGAATCTTGCTAATTACTATGCCTCTTCCATTGTAAGATGATTTAGTGTTGTCTAATACTATTTTTCTCATGTTATTCTCATTCAATGGTATGACTCTAGTTTTAGATAAACTAGTTACTTCATGAATTAGGCCATTTGTGATATCTATCACTCTGTCATTTAACCAAAACTTTCCATTGTGAATTCTGCTCAGGATTATCTTAGTACATTCTTCATCATCAAACTCAATAAGGAATACTTTATTATTTCATTATTTTTCAAGTGTTCAAACTCTACTTTCAATGACATATCTTGATTGTAAATTTTTTCATATTCTTTGGTAAAGTTACTATCACTGAGGGTTTCAAGCTTGCATCCCAAATAACTTCTAACATTCTCTAAGTGTAGAACTCTGTCTGGTATAGATGATAAAGCTAATTTAGGGTCTTCCTCCAAGGGTTCTACTGGTTCCCTTTTGATCTTAGGTCTATTCTTATCTCTTACATTATGAATTAATGAAACATTGATGACTTCTCCAAATTCTTTAACCGATTTATAGATCTCCTTAGTAAAATACCTTGATTCTGCAATTTATGGCTTGCATAGATTCGACATGAAAATCCTTCACCGAATCCTTTCAAACTGATTTTAATCACTACTCTTTGATCTCCTTATCACTTGTATTCACCTTAATGATCAAATAATACCAATCATAACCTTTTAACCTTTGAATCTCACAAAAATATGACATCGGATTCAATTCGTTTGCTGCTTCTTTCCAAAAAGTTGTTTCTACTTACCTGCAAAACTTAAAACTTCTTGCGATCTTACATAACACAATATTGTCCTATGCGCTCTTAACCATAACATCAATATATACTACGTTGCATTAACTGTACAACACTCAATTCATCCTATACCAACCTCTATACTATCTAGAGTTCCTATTCTACTGTATTTTTTCATGAATTAAGTACTTTGAGATGGGTTAGGTAGAAATTCACTCTTACCATTAGATACTTCACCTTTTCGATTACCTTCAGTGTTGAATATATCTCCTTGATATGTGGCTTTAACAAACTTCACTTCTTCTGAATTACTACAACATCATGTTTGACTGTTACTTGCATTTTCATTTCTCCTTGCATGACTTCTAGGGTTAGGGTTAGGATGAGGATGAGAAACCCTATTATTCATTCTGCAAAACCTTATTGTATGTCCAATCATGTTACATATCTAACAAACTATTCCATTGTTTCCATACCTTGGTCCTGACTGGTTGATTTGTGATCTGCAATTTTTGGCAATGTGTCCAACTTTGTTGCATCTATAACATACTACCACATTTCTCCTATTCATATCTTCAATAAGTATCTTATTTGCATGGTTAGTATTTCTAAACATTCTACTACTATTATTATTCTCAACAAAATTAGGTTTTCTACATTCAATAGCTCTATGTCCAAAACCATGACAAGTATAACAATAACCATTAAGAGGTTTAAATTGCTTACCTATACAATCTTTCTTCATATGACCAGAAGTATTACAAACAAAGAATCTACCTTTAAATTCTCTTTGCATACCTTTAGGTGACTCTTATTGTTTAGGTGGTTCATTTTCTTTAGGTGTATCTTCAGATTTGTCAATTCCATCAGATTTCTTTTCATCTATGCTCTCAGACACTTTCAGATCTGGTTCCTTGCTTTCTTCATTTACTTTGGATGAGTTAAATCCAAGACCAGTTTTGTCATACAATGGTTTTTGATAAGACATTTATTCATCAATCTTCTCACTGGTTGAATATTGTCTCTCAAGTTGCTTCTTAGATTGAGTCAGTTCACCTTTCACTATTGTATTGTACTTCTCAAGTTCAGCATACTACAATTTGGTTTTCTCAAGTTCAGATGTCACTTTACAAAGTTAAGATTTTAGATCTTCATTATCAATCTTTAGGTTTTCATTATCAGATTTTAGACTTGCTTCATTCTTGCTATTTCCATCTTTCAGACTTAACTTCAGATTTTCTATCTTTAATTCATGTTTAAGGATGTCATTTTCTTTTTCCAAGTTGTCATCACAATCTTCAATTTGAATTGTAGATTCCTTTTCTGATTTTAGATCTTCAAAATTGTTTTTTAGTTTCTTCATGAGGTTCTTTGCATCATCATATTTTCCTTTCAAAGTTTCTCTTTCTTTAGTAAGCATATCAATCTATTCAAGAGCTTCTTCAAGATTCTTCTGTAGCCGATCCATATCTATAGATATCTTACTCAAGCTTCTACGCTTTCCTTGAATGATTCTTTTCCAAGTAACTAGGCTCTGATACCAATTGTTAAAAATAGGGAATACTGAGAGGGGGGGGTGAATCAGTATTCTACAAAATTTTACCTTTGCCCAATTATGGATATAAAAGATTAACTTAATGTTACCCTAATTTTCATATCCATGCAAATTTGGCTAAATCTTTTCTAAAGTCTCTATTTTACTCCTACCGAGCATCTCTAAAAGTTTCATGACCTCATGTTTTTGTTTCCTAGCCTCTGCAATTATTTCAAGTGCCTTGTCTGCAGGTCAAAATATTCATAAAACTAGCCGTTGTGTTGGGAACCTTTTTAAACCCTCAAAACCCTTTGGCCCATTATAATTCTTCATTACCTTTTTTGTCCACTAAAGGTTTACATTTCCTATGTGCACTTTAATCTCATTGGATAGTCATAGGTTCTCTAAGTTTCTCAGTGGTTACTTTTCCCATTTAGTGACTTAGCGAATACAACGATTCTCATAATTGCTAAGTAATTCCTGGTCACCATTTAACTTCTTGCGACTTAGCGACGGTTAGCTTTTCTTCAGTCATGTATTCACGTGGAAGTTCGGTGGTCTAAATTTGTGGGGTCCCAGCTAGAGGGATCCAATGGTTGGCATATGTTCGTGAGGGCTAGTGTTAGAGCTTGAGATCTTAAGATGACCGTTAGATCTTCCATGTTTGCAACACTTCAGTGTGTCAGTGGGACCAATGCCACCTCATCTGATTTGGCAGCTTCTAATTGGTCGATGTGTGTTGAGTTAGATTGTCTATCAGTAGGGTCAGGTTCTTTCAAGCAGTCAGAGGTTCTAACATCTCAAAGGATCCAACAGCTGGCATATAATCTCATAGGGTTTCTCTAACACATGAGATTATGCACTGACTGTCGATCTTGCTTTATTTTATTGGGGCTTGCAGGTGGGTCCTCATATGGTGATGTGCTTTCTTATCATTGGTCCACATAGCAATGACTTGGATGTCACAGTGGGACCATGTTAGAATGTCTGTGGGGATATCAAAAGGATGAAGATTGATAGCTGGTGTATCTTCATGAAGGGTTTTTCTGACACATGAGATTATGCGCCAGCCATCGATTTTGCCAAAGTGTTCAAGATTTGTTAGTGGGTCCAGTGCTAGGTCAAGGTGATTTGCCAACTTATTGTTGGTCAAAATGAAAGGAAAATCTGTGGGACCATATTGCCAAGTGTGCTGATATGTCCAAATGAGATTGGTTGATGCATGCTGATAAGGACTCCATGGTGGACTGATGTGTTAGAAGGGTCCCGGCTTAATGAAATCTATGGTAGAAGTATAATCTAAAAGAATCTTCTGAGGTCATAAGGAGATGAGAATAGCCGTTAGATTGGAATCTTGGAGATTGTGGGTCCATTATTAGAGAACTGCTAAGGTGTATGCCTTTCAAGAGGCCGGAGTGAATAAAAGATTGCCAAGTGGTGGGTCTGGGCCCAGGGTTTAAAAGAGTTCTTCATGACTTAAGGAAGAGAAAATTCAAGGTGCATCCTCGTGCTGACATGCTAAAATTTCATTGGCTGCTGACTTCAAAGGTGGCATTTGACTTGTCGGAGGGATTTTGAGTTTTTTTCTCAGTGCATTACAGCTGTTCATCTACCGGGAAATGTTTCTCATCGATGGTCATTTTTTAAAATGACCAAGCTAGCTGTTAACATTCAAATTTGAATTTTTGCACTGGTTTCCTGCTAGGGTTTTATGTTCTTTCGGCCACATACAACGTCAGTTAGCTCAGGAATTGATTTCTCAAGATGGTTGTGGTTGAGAGGATGATGGAGGTGACCATTGGCTGGTGTTGTAGTGTATTGTGTCATGTTTCCCACATCAGGAAGTAATGAAAGGAGTTGGCTCCACCTTTGCAAGCAGTACCTCTTCCAGGGAAATCAAATTAGATTTTTGAAGCCTTCATGGCTTAGTGGAGTTGCAGGTGGGTAGTTGGGTCAAGGTTGTTGTGTCTACAGGTGGACTCAGTCTAGGATCAACATGCAAAGAGAAAGATCTAATTTAATGACCAGTTCTCAGTGATTTTCATGATGGGTCAGTAGTGCACCTTTAGGGTTTGATGCATTGTAAAATTTGTAACCCTAGTTAGGTTAATTTTGGACTCCTATCTGCGTGCAATTGAGGAGGTATTTATTGTTTTTGTAGAGCCTTAGTGCTTAGGAGGTTCATTTTGTAAAGGAGAGAAGCCCACTTTTGTAAGAAAGTCATCTTTTCTTAGAAAGCCATCTGTGGTATTTGTTCTACTCTTTGGTTCTTCTACTCTTTGTAATCTCCCATTGATGATTAAGACATTCTTGAGGTACTTGTGATATTTGTTCTATCTCTGTCTTCACTATCTTGATTATCTCTTATTGGATTAAAGTTTATGAATGCTGTTAATGGAAATTGGGGTTCCTAGTCTCTTTGATTTTTTGTGATTTTGTGTGTTACTATGTCTGATCTGATTTAGATGTTTTGTGGGTATATTACAACCCCTAGCAGTCTTGTCTCATTCCTACACCTAGTTGTAGAAAAGGATGTTTGCTTGCAGGTCATAAGTTGTGTCTTTTGTTCAGACCCTCCTATGAAACACTTATGCAAGCCTATCTAGTGAGTTGTGACTTATTAGACTTGATCTCTCCATTGGTTTCATTCTTACATACTGAGATCCAAACTCTAATTTCGGTGTATCGCCTAGTAGGTAGTTTGCTTTCAAGTCATTTCCCTTACAAGCATTCCTTCTATCCCTTTCCCTTCAAAAAATTTACTTTCCTATTGAGAGAAAATTAGGATGATTATCCAAGAGGAACTAGCCTAGAACCTGGAGGTTTCATCTCAGTTAGCAAACGTCCCACAACCTGGAGATGAATCCAATGTTATACTAGGTTATCAAGACCAAGAGAGCTTGAGAGAGAGGCACAAACTTAGTGTATAACACTTAATATATGCATAACATAGTAAACTAAATAATATGCATAATAGTAAAGCAAATGAACTCATAACACATTATTTATTCTCAATGAAACCCTGGCCAAGGGAAAAACCATGGTGGGGATGGTGCCCACAAAGATTCACTAATCAAAAGTATCTTGTTAAGGATGTTGACCCTGTTAGGAGCCTATTACATGCATATAGTGTCTCAATCTTGATTAACAGACTTTAGGCCTTGTTAGAAGCCTCAACCTTGCTAAGAGTTGGTAGTACAAAATATGATTACTAGATGAGCCCACTACCCAAACAAGTAATGTAAAATGATTACTGATTACAAAATATGGCAAGGTCCATAACCTTATACTGCTTGCTTTTCTTTCACAACTTTGCATCAATATCTCTTTTCTTATATGTTCACTATACCATCTATATCATTACAATTGCTTCTTCTTCACATTTACATATGCTTTATATTTATACAAGTTATTAATGTTAGAAAGTAAAGTCCACCAAGATAATTGAGAGGGGGGTGGTGAATTAGTTATCAAATAATTATAACTTTTATCATCAACAACATTTAACCATGTAAGCAATGCAATTACTAACCATACAAAGATATTCATACACAATGACATAATAACACAAGATATGTTGACTAGGGAACCTCTTGATCAAAGAGTAAACCCCAATGGGAATGATGCCCACAAAAGATGCACTAATATGAATATTCCTTGTGAAAGGATGGAATCTATTAGGAGTCTTATGAAATACATTCAGTACATATAAATCCATGTTAGGAGATTTTGAATCCCTATTAAAAGATTCTAACCCTGTTAAGAGTTATGGAAGAGAAAAGGACCCACTACCCAAACAGCTTTAGGGTAAGATCACTGAACACACTGTCTGAATAAACTTAATACTATTCAGTCAAATAATATAAAATATGTTACCTCCTTACTATGCCAAATTGCACTCACTAGTACATCAGATCTCAATTCCAGATCTCTGTACTTTGCATGTCTTCCTTCACAATTTCGCTTTCACAACCTCTTAGGCTCTTTTCTTCACTTCATGCTTACATTTGCATGCAATCAAAACCATGCTCACACTTCTTTCATATTAAAACTACGTAAAATAAGGAAAAAAATTCCTTCCTTTATACCACACTCAAATAATTACAAATGAGTCGGCACACAATTACAAAATAAAAGTTTCCACACGCTACATCAAAATTACACAAAACTGTCAGCTTCCAGATGTAATAAATCTTCACTCATGTGACCTCAAAGTTTGTGCTATGAACCATGTCACCATCAATGTGTCTCAAACTTCCTTTTAACTATAAAAAACCAGATTCCATCCCGATTAGGAGATATCATCCGATTTCCACAAACCGCTACTCAGGAACACTACCTGAATACTGCTTATGTGTGTGAGTGATTTACACCTTCATGAAATAACAAGATTTAAAGAGAATCTACACTATTCAAAGCAAACTAATCTAAATAATGCACAATTAATCTAAATATCTCATGGTTCTCTAAAATAAAGTGGTAAATGAGGCTCTCAGCTGCAAATCCTCACTAGTGACACTCTAATTATGAGAATTGAACTAAGAATGATATGCAAAATAGATCTAATTATCAAATTCTAGCTCTATTTGATAAGAAAATCTCTAAAATGATCAACAATTAAGCTAAAATATCAATGAAAATGCTAAGTGAGTGGTGTGGATGCAAATTGCAAGAGCTTTGCTGCAATTCAAAGATATGGAGTGGATGAATAATGCCTCAAAATGCCTTCTATTTATAAGATTTTCCCAAGGGTAGGGGGTAGAGTGAGATAACCATGGTTATGCTTGGGTAAGGTCAATTGGCTTTGCTTTGTCCCTAAATTGGGGGACAAACATTTAAATGGTTTCAAAAGGCTGGACCATTTCAACAAAAGTGAGTGATTTGTGTCCATTTTGTCTCCTTTTTTGCTTTGTTGAGAGAATTTATGATTTATTAATTAATTAAAGCAATTAAATTTAGCCATGAAGGGTAAGAGGTTCATTTTGATTTTTCATTTCAACAACTATGTCATTAATTGAATTTAATCAATTTCTTAGTGTTTTTCCCCTTTTCAAGCTTTATTTAATCATTTAATCATTTAATTGAATTTTTCTTTGATTTGAATTGCCTCTGTTCCATTTATGCTATTTTTCATTCTATTTTGATGACTTGATGCACCTTTTGATTGATTTAAGCCTTTGCCAATTTCCCATGTCTACAGCTTATACCAAAATACTCATAACTTTCATGAATCAATGAATTACTATTTGTGCTCTTAACCATAGACAAATAACATATCAAAGAGCATAACATCAACATCACATAGCTCCAACTATAATATCCCATGTGCGCTAATCAAAACACTGTCTACTTCTCTGCTAGTCTCCAGAAGATCACTGTGTTGACATCAATGACAATCATAGTGATGAATACAACAAAAACTACTACAGAATGACTACCAACATACATGATTCATTCCTAACAATCTTCCCTATTTGCATTGATGGCAACATAGATGAGAAACATCCAATGTTCCAAAAATCTAATACTATTGCACTGTTGCACTAATACTCTGAAAGTTCTTCAAATCTTCTTCATCAATCAAATCTTGCTTCATTATCCTATTAAGTTCTCTCCAATATATGGTACATAGGGTTTTTCATGTACACTTCTCCCCTATTGACATCAATGATAGAAATTTCATCACTATGTCAACAACAACTCAATGTCCAAAGACATTGTTTCAGAAAATACATTCACAAGAGTCCTCATGACTCAGCTCAGATACACATACTCCCCCATAGAGGAAGTACCAACATCCAATCCAAAAAAAGATAGGGCTCATATACCACTAGACGGATGCAACCAACTGCATCATTACTCAACAGTAGGTTAGGGCATAACCCCAAGCATACCTCTCAGATACTCAAATGTATCCTTAGGCAAAGGCTTTGTAAATATGTCTGCTATCTGTTCCTTTGTGATTATGTACTCTAGTCTGACTTCTTTCTTAGCTACTTTCTCTCTTACAAAATGATACTTGATCTCTATATGCTTAGTCTTAGAATGTAAAATAGGATTCTTAGACATACTGACTATGTTGGTGTTGTCACAATGTATGACAATAGGCTCAACAAATTTAATTCCAATATCCTTCAGCATCTGCTTCATCCAAATTATCTGGTTACAATTGTTTGTTGCTGCTACATATTTTGCTTCTACTGTACTCTGTGAAATACAATTTTTCTTCTTGCTCAACCAAGAAAATAATCTTCCTCCAAGAAAAAAAGCTCCACCACTAGTGCTTTTCTTATCATCAACACTACCTCCCCAATCAGCATCTGTATATGTACATAGGGTAAAATCATCAGCTTTTTCATACCATAATCCATAGTCCATTGTGCCTCTTAAATATCTCAATATCCTCTTTAGTGCTACATAATGTGACTCTCTAGGTTCAGCTTGAAATCTTGTTACCATTCCAACTGAATGTTGTATATCCAGTCTAGTGTGTGTTAAGTACTACAATCCTCCAATCATGGATCTATATTTCTTCTACTCAACTATTGGTGTTTCATCTTTTCTTGATAGTTTGTGTCCTGTAACCATAGGTGTTCCAACTGGTTTATAGTTCTCCATTCCAAATCTTTTCAGCAAATCATTCAAGTAATTTTTCTGGCTAACAAAGATACCATCACTGTTCTATGTTATCTATAATCCCAAAAAGTATTTCATCTCACCAATCATGCTCATTTCAAATTCAATCTTCATTTCATCAGCAAATTTGTCACTAGCTTCATCTTCTCCTCCAAAGATAATGTCATCAACAAAAATAACTATAACTAACATTCCATTTCTGATTTCTTTTGTGTATAGATTACTATCTGTTGTTTCTTTAGTAAATCTCAATTTCAACAAATACTTATCCAATCTAGCATACCAAGTTCTAAGTGCTTGCTTTAGTTCATATAATGCTTTCTTCAGTTTACATACCATATCTCCTTCTTGAGTCAAAGGAAAACCTTTAGGCTGCTCAATGTAGACTTCTTCCAATTCACCATTCAGAAATGTGAACTTCACATCCATCTGATACACTTTGAATTTCTTAAAATCTGCATAAGCCAAAAACATTCTCACTACTTCAAGTCTTGCTACTGGTGCAAAGGTTTCTTCATAGTCAATTCTTTCTTGCTGTGAGTATCCCTTACATACTAATATTGCTTTGTTTCTTACTACTTCTCCTTTTTCATTCATCTTGTTTCTGAATACCCATTTAGTTCCAATCACATTCTTGTCTTTAGGTCTAGGAACCAATTCCCATGTCTTGTTCTTTTCAATTTTATCTAGTTCTTCTTTCATAGCATTAATCCAATGTTCATCTTCACAAGCTTCATTAGTAGATTTAGGTTCAATTTGAGAAATCAAACATAAATGTACCTTATTTCTAGTCATAATTCCTCTGTCCAAACTTCCAATAACTTGTTCAACAAGATGATGTCTAGATAAATACCTATTCGGTGTCATAGTCACAGATCTTGCTTCAACTATAGATTCTTCTCTAGATTCTTCTCTAGTTTCTTTTGTAGTATGATTCTCATTCAAAAATTCACTATCAATCTCATAGAATAATTCAATAGTTTCAATGTTAGGCTGAAGATTAGCTTCTTCATCAGATTCATAATCAAGCATTCTTTCCTAAATTTTAAACTTCTCATCAACTTTAACATTTGTGCTCTCAACAATAGTTTTAGTTCTCTTATTGTAACATCTATATGCTTTTCTCTTCAAAGAATATCCAAGAAAAATACCTTCATCACTTCTAGGGTCAAACTTTCCAATATCATCATCACCCTTTATATAACATTTGCTTCCAAAAATTCTAAAATACTTAACTGAGGGTGCATGTCCAAACCATAATTCATAAGGTGTCTTATCTATATCTATTCTGATTTGTACTCTGTTCATTATATATATTGTTGTATTCACTACTTCTCTCCAAAATGTCTTCACCAAATCATTCTCAAATAACATAGCTCTTACTACTTCAGTTACTAACCTGTTTCTTCTTTCTACAATACCATTTTGTTCAGGTGTTCTAGGGGATGAAAAATGTCTCTTAATACCATTCACTTCACAAAAGGTGTTGAACTCTCTAGAAGTAAATTCTCCACCTCTATCAGATCTCAAACATTTAATCTTCATTCTAGATTCATTCTCAACTTTATTCTTAATGATCTTAAACTTATCAAATGCTTCAGATTTTTCTTTCAGAAATGCAATCCACATCATTCTTGTAAAATCATCGACAAGAATCACAAAATACCTTTCTCCATAGAATCCTCTAGTCCTAGTAGGACTGCTCAAGTCTATATGAACAATCTCCAACTTCTTTGCCGATGTGAATTTCTTACTAGGAAATGAACTTCTCTTCTGCTTAGCCATCACACATTCTTTGCAAATCATGTTAGTAGGCTTCATAATTTTAGGAAAATCCTTTACTTCAAGTGTAGTACTCACTTTCACAATATTATCAAATTTTATATGACAAAACCTTCTATGCCATAACCAACTGTCATCTCAGTAGGATTCAACTAAAATACATTATCTCTAGTTCTAGATCAAGTTCCAATTAGATTTCCATCTTTATCCTTTATCACACAAGTTTTCTCAGTAAACCAAACTTGATATCCCTTATTCACTAACTGTCCAACACTCAAAAGATTATGTTTCAATCCATCAAAAAAGTAAACATCATCAGTATTAGTCTTTCCATCAAGAGTAATAGATCCTATACCTTTAATCAAACAAGGTGCATTGTTACCAACTCTAACATCTCCTTCATCATAATTGTTAAACTTTATGAACTTCTTCACATCTCCATTCATGTGATGTGAAGAACCACTATCTATAATCCAATCATCTTTCTTTTCAACTTGGGAAACTAATGCTTTTTCTTCTTTAACATCAGATTCAAAATTTTCTTCTTTAATTGCTACAAATCCTATTTCATCATTATTCTCAGTATCACTTTCACTCAAAGTTCTTTCTATACTAGCTTCAAGATCTTCATCATTAGCATAATAACATTCCTTAGATCTTCTAGGCTTGAAATTATTTCTGTACTTCTTAACTCTCTTAGGAAATTTAGATGCAAAATGACCATATTCTTGACAAGTCCAACATTTAAAAATTTTCTTACTGTCTGGTTCTCTTTTCACAAGAAATGCAATACCTTCTTCAAACTTCTTATCTTCTTCAGTTCTAGATCTACTGTTGCTGGCATAATCTCCACTCACACTAGTACTTCTTGACAAAGTAGGGCAAATACTAAGAGCACTGAATGTTGTCTCCATTCTAGGTAAGTCTCTTCATAACCTCAAGTTCATCTTTGTTGCTTCCAATCTTCCGACAAGAGTCTCTCTTGTAAAGTTTGTAGTACAAGGTATAACTTGTTCAATCATTTGTGTTGTCTACTTAAATACATGAGTCAATGTCCTTAGAATTTTTCATATCACTTCATTCTCTATCTTTGATCCTCCACAAGATTTTATCCCTGCAACAATTTCTAACATTCTACCAATATAGCTTCTAACAGATTCATCTTCCATCATTCTAATATCTTCAAATGCACATATCCAATTATGTAATCTAGATATTTTTGCATGTTCATCACCTTCAAAAGTAGAGTGTAAGGCTTTCCAAATTTCATTAGATTTCTTAAAACATTTTACTTGACTGTATTCATTCTCTGAAAGTGCTGTCAAGAGTGCTTCTCTTGCAAGTATGTTACACATGAATAGATCTACCTCATCTTGAGTACTTGTTTGAAGATTGTCTTCTTCAATTATAGTCCTATTATTCTTTGTAATCAACCAATAGCCTGGTCCTAAACACAATAGATGTGTCTTCATCTTTTCCTTCTAGCTGTCAAAATTTACTCCATCAAACTTAGGGCTTTCTTTCCTAAAATTCATCATGGATCTCCGTAAGCTGTTAAACTTTCCTTTCAAGGACCTGCTACTCTAATACCAATTATTAGAAAGTAAAGTCCACCAAGATAACTGAGAGGGGGGGGGTGAATCAGCTATCAGATAATTATAAATTTTATCATCTTCAATAGTATTTAACCATGTAAGCAATGCAATTATTAACCATACAAAGATATTCATACACAATGACACAATAACACAAGATATGTTGACTAGGGAGCCTCTTGATCAAAGAGTAAACTTTGGTGGGAATGATGCCCACAAAAGATGCACTAATATGAATATTCCTTGTGAAATGATGGACTCTATTAGGAGTCTTATGAAATACATTCAGTGCATATAAATCCTTGTTAGGAGATTTTGAATCCCTATTAAAAGATTCTAACCTTGTTAAGAGTTATGGAAGATAGAAGGACCCACTGTCCAAACAGCTTCAGCGTAAGATCACTAAACACACTATCCAAATAACCTTAATATTATTCAGTAGAATAATATGAAATATGTTACCTCCTTACTGTGCCAAATTGCACTCACTGCTACATCAGATCTCAATTCTAGATCTCTGTACTTCGCATGTCTTCCTTCACAATTTCGCTTTCACAACCTCTTAGGCTCTTTTCTTCACTTCATGCTTACATTCACATGCAATCAAAACCATGCTCACACTTCTTTCATATTAAAACTACATAAAATAAGGAAAAAAATTCCTTCCTTTATACCACACTCAAATAATTACAAATGAGTCGGCACATAATTACAAAATAAAAGTTTCCACACGCTACATCAAAATTACACAAAACTGTCAGCTTCCAGATGTAATAACTCTTCACTTGTGTGACCTCAAAGTTTGCACTGTGAACCATGTCACCATCAATGTGTCTCAAACTTCTCTTTAACTGCGCAAAACTAGATCAAACTTCTCTTTAACTGTGCAAAACTAGATTCCATCCTGATTAGGAGCTATCATCTGATTTCCACAAACTGCTACTCAGGAACACTGCCTGAATACTGCTTATACCAAAATACTCATAAATTTCATGAATCAATGAATTACTGTCTGTGATCTTAACCATAGACAAATAACATATCAAAGAGTATAGCATCAACATTGCATAGCTTCAACTATAATATCCCACATGCACTAATCAAAACATTGTCTGCTTCCCTGCTAGTCTCCAAAAAATCACTGTGTTGACATCAATGACAATCATAGTCATGAATGCAACAACAACTGCTACAGAATGACTGCCAACATCCAACATTCATTCCTAACAATTAAGACTAATAACTCTAATAGTTGGATTGACAAAAGCATTATACAAAATACATATTTACCCAAGGGTTAACATCTAAGATGTCATTCATTTATATTGTTAAGACATTATTTTGATAAACAAAGTAATTCCTTAACTCTTTACCAATTTTGTCTTCATATACTGTCTTGTCGGCTTGACACTGCCTTTGGTAAAACTATCATAACTTCTTTCGTACATGTTGTACTAACTTGCACTCTTAGGCGAGTCTTCTATAGTCATCACAGTATCTATGTTCAAGTGTGTAAGCACTAAACTTACTCCAATCATCATCGCTAATCAAAATTGTCTCTAGGTACACTAGAAAAGACATTGTCTCGTACTTAGATAATTTTGCTTTGCGCTCTGTCATATTTTCTATCCGTCATATGCGATCTTCATGTAAATCATATTTTTCCATAATGACAATATATAAGTGGGTACGTGCAAGATCATGAGGGGCCAAAAAGTGGCGATGTCAGTTCAAAACTTTGACAATGTAGCTGACGACTTTCTTTTCACCCAAATTTGATAAAATGAAAGGGGTACTTTAAGGAGATTATCAACTTTCTATCGATATAATTGCTGTCAAATTTTGAATTCGGTAAGTAATTATTAGTTATTTTCTAATTGAGCTACCTCGAAAGTGTTGATTTATATACTGATTGAAAAATGACTATAACTTTCAGACAATATAACATTTTTTAAATCTAAAAAATGTGTCACATTCTATGCTTCGCCTACTATAAGGAAAAAAAATAAAATTTGAATTTTGTAAAGTTTTGAATGAGTTAAGGTGGTCAGACACGGGAGTTTTTTATTCTAAAAATGTTGTAGCAAAAAATTCATAATTAATTATTTTTTTAGAATAAAATTACAAAAAAATATGCGTCACATCCGGGCATGAGTCTACTACTTATATGTAAAATCTTATAATAAAATATTATCATTTGATTATGATTAAGGTGGTCAGACATACACCTACTTCTTTTTTCTTTCCTGAAATTTTGGTACTATTGCATTGAAATCTATTCTTCTCACCAATCATACTAACTTTTTCTCAAAAAAGGCCTAGTAGTTTAGAAACTACATTCAATTTTCTATAGATTATATTCTTACAATTTTTTTATATTAGGTTCATAGCTAGTTGAAATTTTCATGTCAAGTTGACTAACCCTGATTTGCTAATTTTGCATTGCCACTTAAGGGCATAGTTTGGCCCCTCATGATCTTGCACATACCCAAGTATCTAACTCAGCCAAATTGCCAACATATTAGTCATCAAAGTAAAGTTTGATTTTATGCGATACCACAATCTAAATTTTTTGTCCTTTCAAATATTTAAAAATATTTTTTACAACTACAACACAAGTTTCTTTGGGATCTTTCTAAAATATGGCTACAAGAAAAACAACATGTATGTGATGTGATTACAATAGGAACTTAGTAGTTTGATCTTGCCACTTGGTTAGGATGACCAAGATTCCTAGCTCAAAAAGTCTCCAATGGCTTAGTGAGGACTTCAAAAGGCTTTACCTTGTCACTCTAAGGAATTCTTCAAGTTCCCTCACTTCTTCCATGGTTCACTCCAACTCCTAAGTAATCACCTCATTATTTCAAGGTCTTTCCTTCCATGGTCACTTCTCAAGGTAATTTTCTTCTTACCTCCTTAGAAACTTGATGAATCTTGCAAGGGTTTGGAGGTATGCTAATTATGTGTTTATTGCACTTCTTGATCCATTTAATCAAAGTCTTCAAATTTCCTTCTTACTGATTTCACCAAAGCCATTGTTTTGGCCTTGTAGCCTTAGAGCCCCAATTAGGCCTCATTGTCTAGATTTATAGGACTTCTACCAAAATCTTGCCAAAGATCTCACAAACCTAATTATAAATTCTTGATACCTAGGGCATGTCTTCAAGGATTATGTGGGTCTTTGATTCTCAAGGCTTTGTCTAATGCCCTAACTCAGAATGGAGGGTTTGGTAAGGGTTTCAATGGCTTAATGTTTCTCACTGTTCATAGAAAGTTTAGGATGGGTTAATGGATTGGTTAACTCCTTAGAAATCCATTTTCATAGTGTCTAATACTCTTCTTGATCTCCAAAACCTTTGACATACTCTTTCAAGTAACTCCTACAAGTAAACAAACTTTTACACTACCTTGAACCCTAGCTTGACAATAAGAGTGCTCACCTAGGGAAAGGCCTTAAAATTGGCCATTTTACTTTCCATGACTCAACCAATAGGATATACACTGTACATGGGATCCTCTACCATACCCCAATTGGCCATGATGAAGACATAGTAGGGTTTCAAGGGGGAGCCATGTTTCTAACAAAAACTATTTACAGGCCAGAGAACTGGAAAACACCAAATAATTAAACTAAACCTAAAAAAACACCTAAGAAACACTCAAAATGATGAAGAATGGAAATTAGACACACAAAAGATATTTCTTCTTCCTTTTCCAATCAAAATATTTACAATGGATGCTACTGTGGCATCAAAGTAATGGACGATGTCCTCAAAATAAGAAATAGAGAATTCAAATGCTCTAACCTTATGTTAACCCTATCTACTAGCCTCATAACACACTTAGATCCTCTTGGAACCTATTATTTACCTCATTTCTGGCTAGGACCAATACAAGCCAAAATTTGAGGACACTCTAGCCTAGGTCCTAGTGCTCCTCTACCATTCTCCCCTAAACAAAGAAATCAGGTCCCATTGATGGGGAATGAGTCAGGGATAATGCATAACCTATGAAACTCTAACTCTTCAACCCATGTAGGCTCTATATATACCTTTCCATGCCACTTGAAAAGTTATTCAAGGTAGGTTTTGTGCCTCATCTTCTTGATGACCTGAGAGCTCAAGACCTTTTCAGCTTGGGGGCTTGGAGTAATAGGTAATTACATAACTTCCAAGTCTTTGGAAACTATCTTAACCATCATATCCAATAGGGATTGGTCCCTTATAAAGGATTAGATCTACAATTTTGAAAATTAGTGAGATACCCAAATCTGATGGAAAGTCTACCTTGTAGGCATTGGACCCATACTTAGCTAGGATGGCACATTGTCCAATATTTTTCATATGTAGCTTATGTGGAACTCTCTTCTACATTCTGGCCTTATTGAGATGTACCATGACAAGATCCACCACTTTGAAAGGAAGCTCTCTTCAAATCTCATTTTCCTTTTTCTTGGTCTTAGTGACACTGTCTTGGAGAATTTGTTTGACTGTATCATGGACTAAGAAAACTCCTCTGGATAACCACTTCTTACTACTATGTCACAAATTTCCCTCAATTAAAGGATCTCTCTAGGGTGTAGGCCATAGAATATCTCAAATGGGCTCTTGTTGGTGGTAATATTAATGGTATCATTGGAGGCATACTCAGCTTGTGTTACTACCTGATCCCGTGACTGGTTGTACTCTTTGGTTAAGATTCTTAGAAGATTCCCCAATCTTTTGTTGACTACCTTACTCTGCCCATCCATTTGGGGTGGTATGCAGACCCAAAAGACAAATTAGTGCCAAGTTTATGCCATAAGGTTTTCCAAAAATGACTCATGAACTTAGAGTCTCTATCAGATACTATAATTAGTGGCAATCCATGGATCCTTACCATTTCCCTAAAGAACAAGTTGGCTATATGGAAAGCATCATGGATAGTTTTGCATGGAAAAATGTTAGCTATCTTGCTAAATCTATCGACAATCACATAGATGTTTTCAAGTCCTTCCTTGGTTTTAGGAAATCCTACCATAAAGTCCATGGTGAGGCATTCCTAAGGTCTATTGGGGATTGGAAGGGGTTGGTACAATCCTACATTGGATTAGGTTCCCTTGGAATTTTGACAAACTATGCAAGTTCCCACATATCTTTTTATATCCTGATTCATCCTAGGCCAATAATAAAATCATTGGACAAAATCTAAGGTTTTATGGACACCAAAATATCCACCCAATGACCCATTATGTTTTTTCTTGAATGAGGTTCTCCTTCATAGAGCCTCTAGGCACACATAGCTGCCCTCCCCTAAACAAGAGACCTTCTTAGATGGGGTAATGAACATATTCACTATGGAAATGGTTTTGAAATTATTTACATACCTTATAAGGTTCTAAGAAGTCCTCATCTTTTGGATACAAATGTTTGGAACTATCTATGACTATGCTTCTTAGCTGAACTTCTTGGACTATCAAGAGTCTCTGACTTAAGGAATCTTCCGCTTTATTTTTCTGACCCTTCTTGTGGTTTATGGTGAATGTATAGGCTTGAATGTACTAAACCCACTTCATGTTCTTGTGACTTAACTTGTCTTGGGAGTTAAGAAAACTTAGAGCTTGGTTATGAGTATAGACAACAAAATCCTTAGGAAGGAGGTAATGCATACAACTCCAAATAATCAGATGAGTATTTCTTTTTATCCTCACTCAAATTTTCACTATGGAAGGCCACTCATTGATTTTCTTGGCTTAGGAATTCCCTTATAGAAATGTTTCTAGCATCACACTCAACTGTGAACAAATTCTCAAAACTAGGTAACACTAAGATTTCTTGGGTTGCAATCCTTTCCTTTAATGTCTCAAAACCTTTCTCAACTTTCTCACTCCATTGGAATTTATCCTTCATGCCTCCTTTGATGGTGTCTAGAATAGGTGCACAAATTTCATTAAAATTTCTGATAAACTTCTTATAGAATTGATCCAATCCATGGAATCTCCTCACTTCTATAGAATATTTAGGAGTAGGCCACTTTAAAATTGGCTGCACCTTGCTCATGTCCATTTTCAAGTTACCTTGTGAAATCACAAAGCCTATGTACACCAATTTTTATTTCACAAACTCACACTTATCAAGATTTCTAGTGATCTTTTCTTCATGCAAATTTTATATCACCTCTTTCAAATGCATCAAGTGATCCTCCTTTGACTTTCTAAAGATGAGGCTATCATCTAGGTAAACCACCACCCATTTACCAATGAAGTCTTTCAAGACTTGATTCATCAACCTCATAAGGGTACTAGGGACATTGGACAACCCAAAGGGCATAACTAGACACTCATATAGGCCTTCAGTGGTTTTGAAAGTAGTTTTCAACTCATCACCCTCTTTAATTCCAATGTTGTGGTATCCACTTTTGAGGTCAATCTTAGTAAAATACTTGGCCCCTCCTAAGAAATCCATCAATTCCTCAATCCTAGGGAAAGGAAACATATGCCTTATGGTAATCCTATTGATGGACCTAGAGTCGGTACACAATCTCCAAGTTCCTGCTTTTTAGGTACTAGGAATGTGGGGACAACACAAGGGCTACTATTTTTTCTTATGAGACCACGATCAAGGATTTCTTGAAATTTATTGGTTATTACCTCATTTTGTTGAGGTGTCATTTTATATGTAGCTTTATTGGGTAAGGAGGCTCCTGGGATAAATTCAATTTGGTGGCTTATGGCTCTCTTAGGAGGTAAAGTAGCTAGCTTGCCATCACTCACTATGTCCTTGTATTGCTCAAGAAACCCTTGAACTTCTTTAGGTATTTCTTTCTTCTTGTTTTCTTCTTCCTCTTTAGGTTTTAACACCAAGGCATTCCCTACTCCTTCACCTTCCTCCAAGGTGTTTAACAATTGTTTCTCACCTACTAAAAACACATTAGGACCCACTGTTTTCACTTCTCCATCTTCTAGAAGGGATTAAATCGTGAAAGTGATTTCATCTTTTCTAAATGTATAGGATTTCTTGGCTCCATCATGGATTTCTTACCTATCAAATTGCCATGGCATCCCTAGTAGGAGATGTCAAGCATCCATTGGTAAAAAATCACATAGTAATATGTCCTTGTACCTTCCAATGGTGAAATCTACCCAAGCTTGCTCATTCACCAAGACATGATGACCTTTACTTAGACATGTGACTCTATAAGGAGTGGTATGAGGTATTCTTTGGAGGTTTAGCTTAATGATGGCTTCATTAGAAACTATATTGTTAGTAGACCCAGAGTCAATAATGATCTTACACACTTTGCCCAATATTTTGTATTTTTTTTTGAATAGGGATCTTCTTTGACTAGGTTCCTCCTTAATTGGTCCTTTGATCAATGTTCTCCTTATCATGAGGTTATCCCCTACTTCTGAGTCTAGGGATACTTCTATAGGTTTACTACTTGAAGACTCCTCTTGAAGGTAATTGACCCTTTTCTCTTTTCCTTGTGAAGTGGATCATTTTTTAGGGTACCTATAAGCTGGGTGTCCATATTGATGACAATGGTATCATCTCATAGTGGAGAAGTAGGACCCCCTTCCTTTCCCTTCTGACCTTCCTCTAAAGTTAGCATTGGATCCTCTACCTCGGTTATTGTAGCCTCCTTTGCTACTAGAGACTTCTCCCTCTTTCTCAGTGAGTTTGGACTCACCTTGGGCTTTTGAATATGAGGTTCCTCCACCATATCCTCCTCTATGACCTCTATTGTCTCTACCCCTACCTCTTCCTCGACCACTTATATCTTTCTTGTTCTTGAGCTTCTCCTCAACTGTAAGTGCCAATTAATAACACTGATGCACATTCTTGGGGCTTAACAAGATTAGTTCCTGTTGGATATTCCATCTTCCACCACATGGGATCTAAGACATAATTTTTTAAGTTATTCAATGTAGACACTAACCTCTAGGTCCTTTTATCTTCAATTTTTTCTCTTCTTAGGCAGATGCACTTCATAATCATGAGGTAAGTATGGTTACATAACTTTGGCCACCATACCTTTCCAATTGGTTGTGTGGTTATTTACTTCCTTCACTCTCTCATCCTGCACAAACTTCCACCAAGTAAGAGCAGCCCCTCTCATCCTTGATTTGGCAGCCCTAACTCGCTAAGATTCACTAATTCCCTCACATTCAAAATTATTTTCCATACCTTCTATCTATTCCATAATTGATTCAACTTCTATCTTGCCACAAAATAGTGGTATCCCTTCTAATGAATTGCCACTCATAGCCTTGAGTGCCCTTAAGAAGGGTTCCTAAACTAGAATAGGGTCAAGCTAAGGAACTTTATCTTCCTCTACCACCTCTTTACCCTTTCCTTCATCTCATTTCTAAGTTTTTAATTCACCGATTCAACTTTCTTTTCCACCTCTCTTAGCTTATCTCTAAGAGCTATCAGTTCCTCTCAGAGTAACCGATTCTCATCCTTTTGTTCTACCACTTCCCTAGCCAATTCATTATTGTTCACGATGGTGGTCTCTCCCACTAACTCTGACATAAAAATTTTCCCAAATTTTTAAGTGCTCTAATACCAATCTGATGTGATTACTATAGGAACTTAGTAGTTTGATCTTGCCACTTGGTTAGGATCACCAAGCTACCTAACTCACCAAGCCTCCAATTTCTTAATGAATAATTCACAAGGCTTTACCTTGTCACTCTAAGGACTCCTCCAAGGTCTCTCATTCCTTCCATGCTTCACTCCAACTCGTAAGTAATCACCTCACTGTTTCAAGGTCTTTCCTTTCATGGTCACTTCTCAAAGTAATTTTCTTCTTACCTCCTTAGAAAATTCATGACTCTTGTAGGGGTGTGAAGGTAGGATAATTTTGTGTTTATTGCACTTCTTGATCCATTTGATCAAGTTCTTCCACTTGCCTTCTTACTGATTTCACCAAAGTCATTGTTTCGGCCTTGTAGCCCTAGAGCCCCAATTAGACCTCCTTGTCTGGATTTATAGGGCTTCTACCAAAATCTTTCCAAAGATATCATCAACCTAATTATGGATTCTTGATCCCTAGGGAATTTCCTCAAGGAATTTTTGGGTCTTGGAGTCTCAAGCCTCCATACAATGCCGTAACTCAGAATGGAGGGTTTGGTAAGGGTTTTAATGGCTTTAAGGTTCTCAATGTTCATATCAAGTTTAGGATGGCTTAATGGATTGGTTAACTCCTCATAAATCCATGTTCATACTATCTAATTATTTTCTTGATCTCCAGATCCTTGGAGCTATTTTTTCAAGTCACCCCTATAAGTAAACAAACTTTTACACTACCTTGTCCCTAGTTGAGTAATGTTAGTTCATGCCTAGGGAAAGGCCTTAAAATTGGAAATTTTACTTTATAGGCCTCTAAAAATAGTATATACATTATACATTGGCTCATCTACCATTCCCCAATTGTTCTTGATGAACACACAATAGGGTTTCATGGGGGAGCCATGTTTCTAACAAAAACTATTTACAAACTAGAGAAAAGGCAAATGCAAAATAATTAAATTAAACCATAAAAAACACCTAAGAAAAACTCCAAATGATGCACAATATAAATTAAACACACAAAATAGATTGCTTCTTCCTTTTCCAATCAAAATGTTTACAATGGATACTACTGTGGCATCAAAGTAATGAACTGTGTCCTCAAAATAAGCAACAAAGAATTCAAATACTCTAACCAGTAATTCTAAAGGATGCTAACCTCATTATTTGGGCCTGACATAGCTTAAATATCTTTCAAGTTTTAGGCTTATGGTTTTAAGGACTCTAGGTGACCTAAAGACATGGTTGATCCTTTTAGGACAAAAGTTGTCATGAAACTTTTGCAAAGTTGCAAAAGTTGTCATGACAAATTTTTAGAAACTTTTGCTAAATTTGTTTCCACTACTCACAAACATTAAATCAACCCATACAAAGTTTAGATAACCTAACCAAGGTCATTTGGGGTCATTTAAGACCAAAACCTATCATTTTTGTCAAATTCCCATACCTGTACCCCTTTGAGAAATTTGAGGACTAAGTTAAGTCCGAAGGGTACCTTAGCTCTTGGAATTTTTCACACTACCAAAACCCTAGGTTAACCCTATCTACTAACATCCTAGCTCACTTAGGTCCTCTTGAAACCTATTATTTACCTCTAGTCTGGCTAGGACTATTACAAGCTAAAATTTGAGGACACTCTAGTCTACATCCTAGTGCTCGTGCACTAGTATGGTAGCTGGTTTTGTAGAAGTCAAGTATAACAATTCACTAATAATTAATCTTCATTTACTCTCATCAACCTTAGGAGATTCATCATCTTTTATCAACTTACAACTAGTAACCAGAGGAGTGCATACTAATTTAGAGTTTTCCATCCCAAACCTTTTCAACCTTTCCTTCACATACTTTGTTATGAAATAAGGAGACCTTCACTTTTCTAATTAACTTGTAAAACCAAAAATAAATTCATTTCCCCAGTCATAGAAATTTAAAATTCTTTAAATACATTTTATCATCAAACTTCTTACACATACCATCATTACCTCAAAATATTATGTGATTCACATAAACATGCACAATCAATATATTGTTTGATTCAACATTAAAGTTGAGATTACTATCGATAGTACATTTTTTAAATCTTTGCTTCAATAAATACTTCTCAAGTCTTGCATACCAAGCTCTAGCATCTTTCTTTAGTCCATATTGTTCCTTATTCAATTTGCAAACTATGACTTTATCATCTATTACATTGAATGCTTTTTAGTTTTTCTATGTCTATAGTTTCTTCTTTTAGTTCTTTTTTAAGGAATGCAAAGTTCACATCTATCTAATATGCTTTGAAGTCTTTATGTACCGCAAAAGACAAAAACATTCTTATAGCCTCCATTCTTTCCACAAGAGAATAAGTATCCTCAAATTCAATCTATTCCACCCATGTATATCCTCTACATACATGTCTTTATTTCTTCCTTACTATGTGTCCATCTTCATCTGGTTTGTTAAAAAAAAAAAGATTTTATTCCAACTTCATTCTTATGTACCAACCTTTGGACTAGTTCCAAAGTTTGATTCTTCATAACCTAATCCAGCTCTTCTTGCATATACATTAATCTAATTTTTTTCATTGAAAGTCTATTTCATAGTCTTCATTTCAATTAGTCTTATTTATTCCTTAATCTAGGCTCATTCATTTATGCCTTAAGCTAGTGTCATTCATTTATGTTTGTGTATTTATTTAATTTATTTACAGTTAGGATTATTAAGATTACTTATTTATCCATGCATATTTGATACTTTTTTATGCAAGTTGACATTACTTAGGAGTTATTTAGAGATATTTCAATTCATATCAACATGTTATCCTAGTTTGGTGGGAGACAACTCACCACCACTCATTGATTGTTGGGTTTGACTTCTTATTCGACCCAATCACTCTTCCTATATGTACATGTCATCTCCACATTAATATATGGTTGAATTTTTTAATCATTAAGGATATTGTGATTCACTTTTATCTTTGATTAATCTTGGAATTCTACATGGTCTTAGAGAAGTTGGAGATATTTTGAAGCCTTATTTTGCAACTTCGCCATCTAGAAAGGTTATGTGCTCCTGGCACATGTGTGGGCAGTCTCCATGGCATCTTTCAAGGTACCTTTTTAAAACTCTAGCCCTTGGTCATATGATATTTTAGCCCCTTCTTCTTTCCAACCCAAGGGGGCTTAATTTTGTTCCATTTCTTTTTTCGGTGATTTTTTTACTTATTTTTGAAGGAAAAATTCTTTTGCCATGGCTTTTTCTCAGAAAAAAAAATTGAGTTCTATTTTTTCAAAAGTGCATTTTTTTTCATAAATCTTTGAGTGGACATACTTACGCACTCTCATTATAAAGTGCAATTTTTAGTATTTTTTGTGGATTAGGTTACAAAACACTACTATAAAGTGTCAAAAAATGGGGGGGAGGGAACAAAAAGATAATCAAAGGGCTATTGCGTGTTTTCTATTTTTCACACTTCCCCAAGAATTTTTCTTTATTTACACATTCTACAAAGAAAAAATCTATATCTAACAAAATGGATCCTAATGTGACTGTACAACCTCTAACACCTTTCAATTATCATGATTTGAGGTTGAAATTCATTCTTGTACTAAAGAATAAAGGCCTCTTTAGGGTAACAATGGGAATAAAAAAAGAACATAATGCAGATAAGGAAAAAGAAATTTTTTTCAATAAGTGTAACCAAACATTTGGCTTTCTATGTTTAAATCTCTCCCAAATTAGTATTTCATGTTGAGAACTTGAAAAAACATAACCATGTTTAGGAAGCTCTTGTTGGTTCCTGAAAATGGTTTACACTACAAAATAGCTACCAAGTTGATCAATCAATTCCCTATGGAGAATCCATTTCCAATTAATTGAAATCTATGAGACTTGTACCAACTAACAAGTATCTAACTAACCCTTCTTCACTTTAGGCTCTTCAAAACCAAGGTGGGTAGACCTTAATGACCTTTAATACACACTATAAAGAATTACAAATGACATTAACAAAGTAGAAAAATCTCATATGAGGCATCTTGATAATAAGGGGATACTAAATAATAGATAATTATCCATTGAACGTCAACCTGCATGGAGCATGAGATTTGAGGCAAGACAACTACAAAACCTACACACAATTAAATATACTATGTGATTTTTAACAATTTTCTAGCAAGAGCAACCTGAATATGAACAAGAAAAAACATGTAAAACCCATAATAGCTCAAATCAGTGCCTCATACCAATTCGCTTTGGAATCATAAGAAATATAATATTGCACAACAAATTTTCACTAATAGCATATAATCTAAGAACATTTCCTTGCAATATTCTTCAACAACAATCCCAAACTAGCCTACTTATCAAAATCGTGACACAAGCCCAGTAAATTTGCAACTCTTTTCAAGAATTTAATTGACTCCTTAGATCAAAGCATGAAAATAAAGTCACATATATCACAAAAAGACACTAAATGATAATAACTCTTTGTTTTATTTCATTTAAAACCTGATTGAATTGTACAGTGAAGAGATCTTAAATCGAAATTATATTTCTATTAAAATTCTTTTCTACCTCTGACATAAAATGGTTATCTAGCTACAATAGTAAAAAAAAGCTTCTAAACATTAAAAAAAAATTCATAAAAGTTCTTTATGGAAGATTTACAAAACTACCCAAAACCAGAAGAACTTTCTCTTGGAACCAAGGATGTTTGGAGCCAAGAGAATGGTTTGCCAAAAAAAAAGTTGGAACCCTTAGACAAGAGAAGATAAAATAATATATATAGGAAGAAGAATAAATCTAGATTCATCTAATGTTTCCATTTGTACATCTTCACTATTCTCCAATCTTTTCAAAAACCCATCTCTCTCATCTCTCAGCAACTTTATTTGTCTCATCAATTCCACTTGATCTATTGCAAAAATGAATAAAATAATGCATTAATAACCCTTTTGCAATATCCCAATCTGGGCCCATTTGGAATGCCTATGAAAAGGTGGAGAAATACCCACAAAAATAATGCATCTAGCTTCAAAAGGAAAGCATCCTATAACTTTGTCTTCCTCTTTGTGTAAAACTTCTATGGTTTTGAAAATGACAACACTTAGTTTACCCTTTATTTTTTGGTTGTGTCTCTACATTTTACACTGATGACCCTTTACTTTACATTTCCTTGTTGTGCACATTATTTATTCATATTATAAAATGTAACACCTTTTAAATTTTCTTTTTACTTTATGCATTACACTATATTCTCTATTTTAAAATTGCACTTTATCTTGGTGATGCACATGAATCCCTTTAATTTTCAATTTTCCACCCAAATTGTGGCCTAGTCAACCCTTGGTTATCTACCTCAAACTGCCACATGGTAGATTTTGATTGGTTTATCATTCCACCTTTGTGCCACCTAGACGCCACATAAGTGCCACTTTTGAATCCTATTTATTCATCTCCTTGATCGGTCTCGAACATGGCAGCCCCTCATGATCCCAAGCTAACATCATCACTACTCTAACTAGAATAGAGGGATCACAAAATCCTTCCACATGTCATTCCAGGCCCACTCAACCAACTTGACTTCCATCTTCAACATGTATTTTTTGATCTTGAGGTGATTCTCTCTCCTCAAGCCTCCAATTCATGAAATTATAAGCACCTGCCACCTATCACAGTTAGACCTTCCATCCACATTAGATGCATATGCCACTTGCTTCCCTCTTTTGATCCCATGCTACTTCTCTCTCCTAATTAGCCTGGATTGTGAAATCACAGGATGATGTCACATGTCATTTTGGACCCACCTTTCTTCCTTGAAATACATGCAACATGGCACCCCTCAATTTGACCTCGAGCCAGGACCACATCACTCTATCATCATGACATGTCATTTAATGAGTTATTGAAATTCCAAAAAACATTGTTAAGTCATTTTCCAACTTGGTCCCTCCAAGTCCAAGTCACCTACACTTGCAAGCTTTTCCAACTAGACAAGTTTCTTTGGAAATGTCGTGTGTGAGTGCTCCCATATAAAAAAAAACAAATGGAATGCCTCCCTATGAATGTGAGAAAATTCCCCATAAGTGTCACTTCACAAAATCTCTATTGACTGACCTAAACCCTAAAACACCTCTGAAAGTTTTGAAAGCCTTTTTCCAAATTTACTTTATACGCATTTTTTTGTGAAACACAACAATGGATGAGTTTATGATTTTGGTAAATTTTTGTGCCCTATAAGATGACATTAACCTATCGAAAAATCCATTGTGTGCATATCGTCACTATACAAATGGATTAAAGTTGACTGTCAACTGGATCATTGAAAATTTGAGTCACAACCATTATGTAAAGTGTCAAAAATAGCTGAACTATCCTCAGAAATGGCCTTAAACTTACCAAAGCACATGATCTAACCATGTGATCTTTCAACTGATGAAGCTTTACAATTCACTAGGTACCTAATACTCAATGCCAAAATAGAGCATCTCAACTAAGTGCAAAAAGGGTAGTTCAAACATCTTGACAAATTTTTCAACATGGTAATCTTAATAATTTGAGTGTACCAACGATGGCTCCATCTAGGGATACATTCCTTTTGCATGCATAGAAATATCTTAGATCTCTGGGTATAGATAACGATACACCTTCCACTAAGCTTATTCTCCTATAATAAAAAATTAGACTCAACCTCTATTTGGTGGCCCCAGACCATCAAAAAGGAAACACCAAAACCTATGTTTATCAAAAGTCTAATTCTCATCAACATATGTGACTAACGACCTAAAATCATTAATGTATATGTTAGTACTACTTTGAATTTGGACCCTCATGCTTAAAATTTTGAGAAATCATGGTTTTAAAACCTAGTAGTAGGCATCATTGTGGAAAACCCTAGATCGACCTGAGCATCGTTATGTTTGAGCATTACTTTTTGCTCATTTACATTCCCAATTGAGCATGTGCAATATTAAACCCTTTTAAAAATACCACTTTATGCATTATGTCACTAGGTTGTTGAGCGGGGTCCCCTTTTAATAAATTCTTTCAAAAGCCTAGTTTTCCCTTTAATATTTCCAAATGACTAATCTTTTAAAACTTGTGGTTGTCATTAAATCTCGAGCTCCCAATTGTCAGAATTTCTAACATGCACTTTAGCGACAGGATAACATCTGTCCAAGTGGGCCCGTCTTCAAAAGTCTACTGTCGATTAAGTATCAAGATCAATCAACAGTTTTTGTTCTACCGTTGGGTCAAGATGATTGTCCTTTAATCATCGCGCTTTAGCGACAAGAATCCGATCATGACCCTTTCTAGCATTGCAGTGTTTTGACAATTTTTCTTCCATGGTAGTTCTTTAGTTGACACCTATCTTGGGTGATGAAATAAAGTGGGGTCGGTTTTCTCAGACAGATAAATCTTGAATTCATCCTACATTTTTCATTATACCGCTGAGGTAAGATGTGTGATGTTTAAAGCTTGTGATATAGCGATGACCGTTCGATCTTATAATCAGGGTGTGGACTATATAGTGGGTCCTCTAATGCCAAGTCATGTTGACATGCTAGTTTTTTATTGGTCAAAGTAAAGGTGATCTAGCAGCTGCTAGTATATCTAATGTTAGGAAAGAATAGAGTGGGGTCCACCTACTATTTGTCCAATGTGGCAATTTTTTGATTAATGAGAGGTTCAAAAAGCTAAGGTGGGGTCATTGTTTTAGGAAATGGTAAAGGCACGATAAGTTGGGAAAATATCTATGATGGTCATTACACCACTGACAAAAAGTGTTCGGATCTTATGCTTACGCTTTAGCAATAGGATGACACCTGTCCACTCCGATCAAAGTTAAGTTATAACTTTTTCCACATGTTTAAATTAGACTATTCTCATTGGTTGAGAAATAGCCTAGGGAAAGTAACAAAGGTTACATAGATGATTTTTTTGGTCATCCGATGCACCGAAAAGAAAAGAGGATCGATGGTTCAAATTTGAAATTTTATTTTGTGACGTTGCTCGTGTCCTGTGAAGATTGAAACCACTAGTTCTTAGTAATGGAGAACTTAATGAGTTTCATGCAAATGATTTGTAAATGGTTGGAAAAATATTATATACCCTGACTTGATTGTTGAAATTTCACCTCTTTCAAAGTATCTTGGCGAGCGAGACTGGTTTTTCTTTCCGGAGCATTTTCAAGAGAATATTTTCAAAGTGTCTGGTAGGCCAAAATTCTAACTTGAGCATTGCATAAAATTTTAAGAAGAAAGAAGTGTGAAGAGATTTTTTTTCTTGGTTATAGTTGTTTGGTGATATTTGAGGTTCTCTCTAGTACCTGTGCATTATTTCATAACCCTAGTTAAAAATGACACCTAAGAGGGGATTATCAAGAAAGATAAAGTATAAAGATAGGGGCATTTTTTAAGATTTGATGCAGCTACTCCCACACTTAGAGAATGGACCTAAAAAGGTGAAGGAATTAGTCCCAAGAAACCCTAGGGACTTTGTAAATGAAGGGCTCTATGATAGAGGTCTTTGGATGAGAGATGCTAGAGTAGGGAAAGACCACAATGGTTTGATTTTGTTTAGGGCAACATACTCTCAAAGGAATTCTTGTGCCCCCCTCAGCAATATATGGCAGTTTGATATAGGGAAATTCATTTTCACTAGAGTGTTCATGGATGTAGACCTCCTCATTTAGAGTGCCAAGTGTTATGATCCTGTGACTAGAAGATGAGATTAGAGAGGTGTTTTCATTAAATAATCCTTCTATTGGACTAGAAAAGATTGATTTTAAAGAATTCACTAAAATATATGAAGTACGGAAAGATTATTTAAGGGTAGGGCCTTTAAGGGACTTCCTTGATCAAATTGGATTAATGTGTGTGATTAGCCCTAGTACAATTGAGCCTTTCAGGTCGGATTTATTCAGTTTATGGGCACAAGCCATGTACAAGTTTCTGACTTTGATTCTTGGACATGATGAGGCAACCCACATGCCAGTTCTATATATTTTTATGATGGTATAGTCTCTATATCCATATTTGGCCTTGATTTTTTATTTTGTCTGTCACCTTGCTAATTTAATCCATCATGGATTAATGGGGATAAAGAAAATCAAGATAAGTAGGCCTTTTGGTTGGTACTCTATGCTAATGCATATGTTCTTGTACAAGGGTGAACAATTTTTTATTTCAAAAGTTAATATTATCAAGGAGAAGAATGGAGAAACCCTTCCAGTTTAGTTGTGGATAATAGATTTGTCTTGGGACAGAATAGAGGCTAGCTTCCTTGTCTT
The DNA here is from genome assembly GCA_027943335.1 of Chamaecyparis obtusa. NCBI lineage: Eukaryota > Viridiplantae > Streptophyta > Pinopsida > Cupressales > Cupressaceae > Chamaecyparis > Chamaecyparis obtusa. The sequence goes on from BSBK01014190.1 coordinate 52,825, forward strand.
TGATAGAAATTTTGCTTCAAGACTTAGGACATTATTATATCTTGAGAATCCCAGAATCCCAAGAGAATTATTGAGATTGATTAGGCCTAAGGAGTATTGCCAAGATATCACTACTGTACACAATTTTGGTGACACAATATTGTATCCTATTTCTACAGTATTCAGAATATATGGTTGTAAAAAGGTGCCATACATTTTACCTTACCAGGTTTCATTAAAGTTAGGATATGTAGAGATCTTGAGGAAGATTGGTAATCTGCAAGAAATAACCCTTACTGGAAAAGGGAGGGGAACTTTGTTCCCGCATATCAGAATTGCACACTAGTATGTGATTACTAAGGGAGGTTGGGTGCATTTTAATCAAGTCATGAAACCCTACAAGATGGCTATAGTTGTGGTCAGATGTGTAGACAATGAAGGTTTCTTGTCAGAAATGTTTAGAGAAAAGGTAAAATGTGCTCCTCTTGACCATCAATTTAATTTTCCCAAAGATGTAATAAGCAATGAGTTTGATCTCCAAGCTCAAGAGATTAAGAAAGAAAAATGGATAATCTACAAGAAGACTGTAGATTTTATTAGAAATTTTGATAAAACTTATGACCCACTAAAGAATTTTTAGCCATGGGCTAGGAAGGTAAATGCTCTCATGGAGCATTTTGAGGGAATCATGCAGGCAGTGAATGAGAAGAGGATTGTAGAGAGCAAGATAGATCCTGAAAAAGCTAGGAGGATTTTGAGCTAGCCCGGGTATATAAAATTGACCCCAAAAGGAACTTACACTATGCAACAAAGGAAATGCTATAGTGTTCTTCTCCCAAATCAACAAAGGGATGAAAATGTTCCATCTTTTTCCAAAGGAAAGAGACCTATAGATGATACAATAGCACAGGGGCCTTCTCTGAAGAGGCAGAGACAAGAAGAATAAAGGCTAGAACAGGATGTATATTCTCCTTCTCCATCCCCCTTACATTTAGATGAGCATGGAGTTTCTGAGCAATTGGTGCAACTGAGCAATGAGGGAAATATTTTCATTTCTAGTGGTGAACTACAAGAAGGAATACTAGAGGCACCTAGGGAGATAGAAATGGATCTTACTATTGCAGAGTTTGAGGGTAAACAAATTGACCCAATTTTGAAATAGGCTAGTGATTCTTTTATTGCCGATGATAAATTTGTGAAGACTAGGGCATTTCTTCAATTTTTGTCGAGAATGAAAATAAACCAGTTTAAAGAGATTTGTGAGAAAAAGAGGGAGGAATTACCTAGTAAGGATATGATTGAAATTGAAAATGAGACCAAGGGGGAGATGATGAAATAGGTTGAAAAGATCACCCCTGAGGAGGGAAGGGCTATGGTCCACACTACAAGAGTGTTGATTCTTCCTGAGTGGGACATTGCAGATGCAATAGTTTTTTATCAGGTTATAAGAAGAAAATTAAAGACCCTTGCTACTACACAACAAGCACAACAAGCTGATAGGGGTATTACTTTCTCCAATGATCATGCAACCCTGGTAATGTGGTCCCTAAAGAGGGAAGAGAAAAAGGGAAGGAGAGAGGCTCTCTCTTCAGGATATGCTAGAAATTTTCTAGTATAAAGATTAGGTGAGACTTCAGGTGTTGAAGCCTCCAACATCATTCTGGAGATAGACAAATTCAATGTTAAAGTGGTAAAAAAAGATGCACAAGAAAAGGAAGAGTTAAGGATTAAGTTTGAAACTATCCTTAAGTCTTACAATGAGCTTAAAATTGACTTAATCTAGAAAGATAAGTTGATTCCAAAGTTGTCTGGACCCCAGGATCACAGGTCACCCCCATTGATGATATCTGATAAGCCTACAATAGCTTCTTCGTTCAGCTTAATTATTGAGTTTCCACCATCACCACTCCTAGAAATGAATATAGATGCAAGAGTCAGTTGGGAGAAGCAACAATTAACTGAGGAAACCAATAAGTTAAGGGAAATAAGGGTGCAGTTGGAAAAATAGAAGGATGAACGTGTAAAGGCTACATCTCTGGTAAACTAGAAGTATTAAGAAAAGATGATAGAAGCAATAATGCAGTTTTCACATGATTTAAAGCCCTCAATTTTCTTTAATCATGTCAGTAGGTTACATATTTTTTTTACAGCTTTGAATAAAGATAAGACTGATTTAGCACCAATTTTGAAAAAATGGATTGAGAGATCTTCAAGTGTGAAGTTATTTCATTGGTTTTCTAAAGGCCAAGAAAATCCCAATCCCCTAATTAAGCCAGTACATCAGTCTGTAAAGAAAATTATTGAGTACAGTCTATTTTTGGATATTTTCATAAGGAAATCTAATGTGTTAAGGAGATAATTAACACATCCTACTTCAGAGATAGTGCCAAGTTTATTCAAGGAATCTAGAGAATTAAAATAATTATATAAGTGGAGAGAGGAGATGGATGCACTTCTCTCAGAGAGAGTGACTGGTGTCTTAAATGACACCTATTCTTTTATTAGCACTATCAAGCTACTGATGACTGCAAAATCAAAGCTTGGTTTTATTCAACAAGAGGTCAATCAGATAGAAAACCAATGGGAATAGTTATCTAGTAAGAAAGATGAGTTTGTAAATTTTGAATTCCCAAGTGAAGAGGTGTATAACAAGTGGAAGTATCAGTACATATGTAATGCAGAAAAAGTAGACACTCCACCTACTTCTTGAGCCAAACAAAGACTCCAACCTTTTGAGTCTTGAAAGTTGTTGAGATATAAAGAGGTATCTAGTGCAGGGAAGAAAATGAAGAAATGGCGATCAGATTTTCTTGAGGAAACCGAGGAAAGAATTGAAGACATAAAGAAAGGTGGCTATTTGCAAATATCTCTCCATTTTTAGTTAAAGCATTTATTGTAAACCCAGTAGGGTTGTAAAAAATCTTTTAGGTTAAAATTTTGTAAACCCTAAAATGATCGGTAGCTTGTTGCATTTCCTTGTATATAAAGGATTTTCCATGATCATTTTAGGCATTGGGAGTTTAGGTTTTGAGAAGATAGAAATTTTGAAACCCTAACCCTTAGTCGAGGATTGTAATATTTTGTATCATTTCTTATCAAGAAATAGAGAAGAAGTGCAGGTTGCTACTATTATCTTGCAAGCTTGTTGTCCAGGACATATTGTATGCAAACGATCAAAGGTTATACTTAATACAAAGCTCAAGTGTTTTCCTCTCCTTTATGTTCATTCTGTGAATCTTTAAGTCTCTTGGAGATTAATATGTATGTATCTTTGCTTTGAGTTCTGATCTAGGGTTGGATTAAAATTTCTCAAGGTGGGATATGTGTTCATTAGATTTATGTAAGGATTATCTGCAAGTAGGAAAGAATTGGGATTTTTGTATTCATGTTTAAAGACCAGTTATTTCAAGGATCTCTGTATTTATTCTATTTTCTGGTAAAATTTGCTGAATGGATAAGGCAATGGCCTGTACTCTCTTATCTTTGTTGTATGGGAAATGATTTAAATCATTGTAATCAGAAACATATAATCAATACCAGTCATTTTACTTTATTTTACTTGCATTATATAGTTGTTCTACCCAGTGATGGAGAGTCAATGAATAATAGGTTGTTATTTAGTACTTTCTCACTGTTATCTATTTTAAGATCTAGTATTAAGTAAAGAACAAAGTTATATTTATTGGATCAGGTGTACCTACATTGGTTTTGCAGAGCCAGAAGTCAAGAGGGCAGTCTTGTCCCTATATTTGGTTCAGTTACCTAAAGATTTCTCACATTTGGAACTAACCTCTCCTTAATATCAATCTTAGGTATATTGGTATCTCATGGAGTGTAAAATCCTATCTAGAAACCAACAAAATGGTGACTCTGCTAGGGAATTTGTAAGATTTGTGTAAAATAACGTAGGAACAAGTTGAGCTAGAGTCTTGGCCTGCTTATTTTTTAAGCCAGTTGGTTACCTTTGAACACAAATAGTTATTTCCTTTTCTAAAAATTGCCTACCCTTCCTTTTTGTTTAGAATCATAGAAAACCCAATTTTTCTTGGGTGGGAACTCTAAGATATCTCTGTAACCAGTTATAAATAAAGTTTTATTTTGTTATAATGAGTTTTAAAAATACAAGGTCCTTCAAAAAGGAGCATCTAGAGGAAACCTTAGAAGGTGGGCTTCTAGCCACATCTAGACGAGCTCAGATCAGAAGAGAAAAAAGTACCAATGATATGTCCTTCACATGGAAATGAAAGAGAGGTTCAAGGCAAGAAAGTATTGCTCCTCCTAGTCAAGAGGGAAATACCTCAGAATATGAGGAGGTTGTTGATCTCGGTCTAAATCAATATGGGGATTATTATTCCCCTATAGAAAGAGAGGGTTAAAAGCTTCCCCATAATAGGAAAATATTCCCTAATAAATAGTATGGAGTAGAGAGGAGGTCTAGAAGTAAGAGCAAAAATAGACAAGATTTCAAGTCCCTCCTTTCACCCTTGGTTCTTCATTACCTTAGGGCCTCCATGAATATCAGGATCAACAGGAAGACCCCCAAACACATTAGGTTGAATTTGAAGCAACTTTGCCTAATTCTAAGGAAATCTTTGAAGAAGCCTATGAATTAGAAAGAAGAATTCATGAGCAAGCAGGTATTAGGTAGAAGAGGGAAAAGGAAAGAGAAGAAAAAATTAGACATGCCATGATAAGGGCCGACCAATTGAGAAGACAACTATTAAATTTAGAAGCCATAAATTATGTTCCCATTCCTGAACAGACAAATGAATAGCCCATTTTCCAACAAGTGTTTGAAACAAAGAATCTTAGGGATAAAGGAAAGCAGAAAGTGGTGGGTATTCCAATTAATGAGCTTGTAGGCCCTAAATTTCCCATAGATCTAGCTTTAAGGTTGAAAGAAAACCTTGAGAAAGCCAAAAGGGAGTAGTAATTGCTAGCCAGAGAATTGGAAAAGGCAGAATTGGAAGCTTCAACAATAGAGATGAGAAAAAAGATAGATTTCCTCAAGTGGTCTTTAGGACCCACTAATATTACTAGCTTTGTTATGACACAAGGAGGAAATGTTGCGAATAATGCTAACCAGATAACAAACATTCCCCCTTCAGGGGGGCTCAAAATCTCTACCATGTCAAACACTAATGCATCAACATCCTAGGGTGCTGGTATATCTAATATAGGGCTTATTCATGAAAGATGTAAAAAGTTGGTTTTTACAGGCATCCCTAGATATCCTAACCCCATCCTTGAAGAGATTAGGAAAAAACTTCCAAGTTCACTGGAAGTAATGTTGTCACCTATGAGGAACACTTGAAAATTTTTATTGATGTGATCGATGATTACAACATTGTGCTAGATGATGTTATAATGAAACTATTTGTACAATCCTTGATAGAAGATTCAAGAGATTGGTTTAGGGCTTTACCACATGGTAGCATAGTCTCATGTGATCAGCTTAGACATTGTTTCAAGGAATAGTAAGGTGATAAAACACATGAGGGTTTTATGTTAAATGAATTTAATAACATCAAGAAAAATTTCAATGAGCATGTTATTGAATTTAATGTCAAATTTCAAAAGGTCATGCATAAACTCTTGCAAGTCATCAGATTGGATGATAGAGTATGTCTTGTCACCTATTTAAATGCCTTTGATTCTAAAATGGGCTACCTTTTGAGGGACAAGAACCCAAGGAGTCTTGTTGAGGCTTATAAGCTAGCTGTAAACATAAAAAGTAACCGCAGGATTTCAGGGAAATTGGGAAGAAGAGAAGATAACAAATCACAATTGTTGAACATAAAAGATCCATGGAAGCCTATGAGTGTAAAACCAAAAGATGATGATAGATTAAAGAAAATCTTGAAGGAAATAAAGGATTTAAAGCCTGGTGAGAACATAAATAATAAAGTTGCAGGAGGTGACAAGCCTTACTATAATAATTTTAATAAGTTGCCAAGAATGCAAAACTATCCATACAATACTCAATGGAAGGATGGGAAACCTATTCTCCCAGAGAGGAAGGATAAACCAAATGATAGAACCCCTGACCCATTACAAAGAAACTCAATGAATGTGGTGGAAGATGTCCCATGGTGTATTGTTTTTCAATCACCACATGATCCTAATTATTGTGTCATATCCCAGAGTGTTTCTTCACAAGAGGAACAAGAATGTAATGAGGAACAACCTTATGATGACTAGCGATGTGGAATGACTTCTTCCCATGTTTGGGATGAGATGGATTCTGCTGAAGAAGATGAAAATTAGGATATTTTGAATGCTCAAACTAGAAATGATTCATACCATCAACAAGTCTTTTCAGATGAGGATAGTGAGCTTGATAATATTCAGTGTAAAGTTTTGAAGGATAAAGAGACAATTGTTTTGAGAAGGCCATTAGATGAGGAGATTGCCTTGATAATAGCTGATATGGTTACTCAAGCTAAAACAAGTTACAAATTAAGGAATAGAGTAGTTGGTAATCCAAATCAAAAGCCCGTTGGTATTTTCATCAAGAAGATAGAGAAAGATGTAAGGACATCCCAAAGCAAGCTAAAGGATGTTGATGCTACAAATAAGGTCAAAACAAAGAAAAATTTTAAGCCTAACATCATTTATAAAATAAATTCTAAACCTCCAGGTGAGGTTGTTTCAGCCTTGCAGAAGGAGGATAAAATCCATATTGAAGAGCCTACAAATACATCCATTCAGTTCATGTTGATAAAGAAACTGCAAAGGTGAAGCAAGATGTGATTGATTCAAAATATGTTCCAATTAACATGAGCAAGTTGTTGTCATAGATTACTGTCAAAGTCCCTTTGCTAGAAATGATGAGGATAGAGGAGCATAAGGAAAATGCCCTGAATTGGGTGAATGGTGTAGTATCCATAGACCCTCAAAAAATACAAAGGATTGAGAAACAAGTAGCAACTTTGAGTGATGAAAATGAAATTTGTAGTGAGGAAATTGTTTCTAAAATTCCCCAAATTTATTTGGACATGAATTTTGTTAGCACCACAACAGGAATAGTTGATCCTTTCTTATTAACCTTGTTGATAAATGGAAAATTGTTAAAAAATTGTATGATTGATTCAGGGGCATCAAACACTATTATGCCCACTGAGGTTATGAAGTCATTAGGGTTAAAGGTAGATAGTCCCCATGGGAGATGTCAAGCAATGGATTCAAGAGAGGTACCAGTTGTGGCTACTATCAAGGCTTTGCCTTATAGATTGGAAACTTACCCTAGAAAATAATTAACCATGAGTGTTCTAGTGGTTGATATCCCTCCTCAGTATGGGATGTTATTGTCAAGAAGGTGGAGTGCTTCTATGGGAGGTAGCATACAGTGTGACTTATCATTTGCTACTTTAAATTTTGAGGGGTAGAATATTAAGATCTCCAGGGAACTTAAAACTCCACATATGATTGAGGAAGAAGAAGACACCATGAATTATTTTCTTGATACGAACATAAATGCTTTTAGAGTCCAAGATAATGAGATGGAGGAGGATGTTAAAAATACACATAAATCAAATAGCCAGGAGGGGTGGATTGACCTTGATAATTTATGGATCATATATTTTGATGGGACTAATTCAAAAGAGGGGCTAGGACCTGGAATATTGCTTATATCACCAAGTGGTAAAACTTTCAAATTTTCTTTTACTTTGCTATTCTCATGCACAAATAATGTTGCAGAATATGAAGCTCTATTAATAGGGCTAAGGTTAGCATCAAGGCATGGTATGAAGTGTTTAAAGGTAGTGGGTGAATCTGAGTTGGTTGTCTCTCAAGTTAGATCAAAATATGCTTCAAAGAATAAAAAATTAAAGCAATATAGAAATGCAATGTGGGATGAAATTGAGAGCTTCAGTGCTCTTAATATTTGTTGGATGGAAAGAAGTCAAAACAGAATGGTAGACTTATTAGCTAACGTAGCTCTTAGACCAGAGGACGTTACATTCACAGATATATCAAACATAGAAGTTCAAGCTAGGCCTTCCATCCCTGATAATGTAGAAAATTGGCACATTTTTTCTGATGATCAAGACATATTAAGATTTTTGCAATGTGAATCTCATTTTGGTGACAAGGAAATGGATTTTAGTGCCTATGTTGATACAGTGAATGGTAAAGAGGTTATCTTTGGAAAAGAAGTATTACAGTTGAAATCAAATAGGGCTCCCAAGGGATTGGTTGCTTTGGAAAGAGCATTTGATAATAAAGACAAAACCTTTTCTACCAACACTGATAAAGCAAGTGATCTTGAGGAAATAAATTTGGGCACAAGGATGGTGCCCAAAAGGGTTTATATAGGTAAGATATTATCCCCTAAAACCATAACAAATTTGATTGATCTTCTTAGGAAGTTTAGGCATGTTTTTTCTTGGTCTTATGAGGACCTCAAGGCTTATAGAGAAGATCTTTTTCAACATGAGATCCCACTGAAGGAGGGTACCAAACCATTTAGACAAAAATTGAGACCTATCAACCCTACCTGGGCACCTAAAATGTAAGCAGAGCTGAAGAAGATGATGGATGATGGAATAATTGAACCTATTAGACATTCCACCTGGGTTTCAAATTTGGTTCCTTTCAAAAAGAAGAATGGTGACATCTAGCTTTGTGTTGATTTTAGGAACCTCAACATAAATTCTTTAAAGGAAAATTATAGATTACCTAATATGGAGAACATGTTGTAGAATGTCACTGGGTCAGAATTGATGTCTATGATGGATGGCTTTTCTGGTTATAATCAAGTTATGGTTAAACAATCAAAACAATTCAAGACTACATTTACAACCCCGTGGGGGACATATGTTTACATGAGAATGCCTTTTGGATTGATTAATGCAGGTGCCACTTTCCAAAGAGCTATGGATGTAGCTTTTGTAGATTTTGTTGACAAATTCATGGTGGTATATCAGGATGACCTTACAGAATTTTCAGCCAAAGAGGAACAACATTGCCAACATCTAGAAAGGATCTTCATTAGAGCATTAGAGTATGGAGTTTCTTTAAACCCAAAGAAATGTGCTTTTGGTGTGGTAGAAGGAAAGCTTTTGGGGCATATTGTTTCAAAAGATGGTGTAAGAATGCCAAAGAATGCTATTGATAAATTGTTTCAGCCAAAGAATGCCAAAGGAATTCAATCCTTTTTAGGACAAGTGAATTTCTTGAGAAGATTTATTACTAACTTTGCAGAAATTAGCATTCTTATATCAAGAATGTTGAAGAAAGAATCCAAAGTTGAATGGAATGTTGAAGCAATGCAAGCTTTTAATGACATTAAAAGAGCTATTAAGCATGCTCCAATTTTGAAAACACCAGATTATAGAAAACCTTTATAGATTTTCTCCTTTGCATCTGCCCATACTGTTGCAGTAGTATTATTACAGAAAAATGCAGGTGTTTTTGAACAACCTATTTCTTCCTTTAGTAAGACCTTGCAAGAAATATAATTAAATTATGACATTGTTGAAAAACAAGCTTATTCCTTGGTAAAGGCTATCAAAGCATTTAGATGTTATCTGGTTGGAGCCACAGTGGTTTCTTATGTTCCAAGTGTTGTAGTCAAGGATATATTGGTCCAGCAAGAAGTTTCAGGAAGAAGATGTAGGTGTATCAATCAAATTCAGGAGTTTAATATTGACATTCATATTACAAAGTGTGTAAGAGGGTTGGGCCTAGCAAAGTTGATGGCTCAAAGTAACTTAGCTGCAAATCAAATAAATATTTTGGAGGAAGATCAAAGACCTTTTGTTTGCAATATGGATTGTTGTGAATGGTACAAGGATATTGTTAAATACTTGTTGAAGATGATTTTACCCCCTGATTTAGATGATAACAAGAAAAGAATTATTAAGCTTCATTCCATAAGATATGCAATTATGAGTGGTGAGTTATGGTGGAGGAGTAATGAAGGTGTCTTGCTCAGGTGTGTAGACCAAGACAAAGCCAGATTCTTGTTGGATGAAATGCACAATGGGATTTGTGGGAGACACTATATGGAAAATACCATAGCTCACAAGATCATTAGATCAAGTTTTTGGTGGCCAACACTTTTTAAAGATACTCACCAGTTTGTAAAAAAATGTGACTTGTGTCAAAGGTTTGCAGGAAAGTTAAAATTTAGTGGAAATCTGCTCCTTAAGCATGTTACAGTTAGGCCCCTTTCCAAAAATGGGGGATGGATTTTATTGGGGAAATTCCTAACAAGTCCAGTGGTGGACATTCTTATATCTTGGTTGCAACAGATTATTTCACCAAATGGGTTGAAGCAATTCTTTCAAAAAGAGCAACTAGTAAGGTGGTAATAGATTTTATGATACAAAATATCCTTACAAGATTTGGCTGCCCTGAAACTATAGTAGTTGACAATGCTATGTGTTTCAGGTCAGAGGAATTTGTTGACTTCAGTCAAAAAAATGGCATTAAGCTTTCATACTCATCTCCTTACCACCCACAAGGCAATGGTCAGACTAAATCCAGCAACAAGAGTCTAATTAAGATATTGAAAAGAGTGTTGGATAAAAATAAAAGAGCTTGGGATTCTAAATTGTTGCAAGCCTTATAGGCTGACAGGGTTACAAGAAAGAAAGCAATAGGGTGTGCCCCTTTTGACTTAGTTTATGGAATTAATGCAAGGTTGCCCCAAAATAACTTGCTACAGATGTACCAATTCATACAGGCCTATGATCATGATATGGATGATGAAATGACTATCAGAATTAATGATCTGATCCAGTTGAATGAGGTAAGAAGTGAGGCACATACTAGGAATGAAAAAATTTAGGCTTAGCGCAAGGTTTTGTATGACAGAAGGACTACTCAGAGAAGTTTTCAAATTGGTGACCTAGTCCTGATGTGGAATGTAAGATTAGAAGGAAAAGGGAAACATGGAAAGTTTGACCCTATCTGGTTGGGCCCTTACATCATTGAAAAAAAATGGGGAATAGGCTCATATTGGTTGAAAAGACTAATAGGAGAACTCATGGAATTTCCAACTCATGGGCAATTCTTAAAGCTTTACTTCTCCTAGGAGGTTTTCTAAGCTTTTGTCAAGTTTCTAGTTTAGGGTTTTTTGTGTACAGTTCCTTGTTTTCAATTGAATTTTTGGATTGGTCTACTCTTCTAGGAGATTCTAGTTTTCTCATTGTATCTACAAGAGATACACATCCCCAAGTTTGAGCCACTATTAGTACTACTTTGAATTTGGACCCTCATGCTTAAAATTTTGAGAAATCACGGTTTTAAAACATAGCAGTAGGCATCATGGTAGAAAACCCTAGATTGACCTGAGCATCATTATGTTTGAGTGTTACTTTTTGCTCATTTACATTCCCAATTGAGCATGTGCAATATTAAATCCTTTTAAAAAGACCACTTTATGCATTATGTCACTAGGTTGTCAAGCGGGATCCCCTTTTAATAAATTCTTTCAAAACCCTAGTTTTCTCGTTAATATTTCCAAATGACTAACCTTTTAAAACTTGTGGCTGTCATTAAATCTTGAGCTCCCAGTTGTCAGAATTTCTGACATGTGCTTTAGCAACAAGATGACATCTGTCCAAGTGGGCTCATCTTCAAAATTCTGATGTCGATTAAGTATCAAGATCAATCAATGATTGTCATTATACCGTTGGGTCAAGATGACTATCCTTTAATCATCGTGCTTTAGCAAAAAGTGTCTAATCATGACCGTTTCTGGCATTGTAGTGTTCTGACATTTCTTCTTCCATGGAAATTCTTTAGTTGACACCTACCCTAGGTGATGAAATAAAGTGGGGTCATTTTTCTCAAATAGATAAAGCTCAAATTGATCCTACGGTTGTTGTTATATCACTGAGGTAAGATGTGTGATGTTTAAAGCTTGCGGTATAGTGATGACCATTCGATCTTATAATCAGGGTGTGGAATATATAGTGGGTCCTCCAATGCTAGGTCATGTTGACATGCTAGTTTTTTATTGGTCAAAGTAAAGGTGATCTGGCAGTTGTCAGTATGTCTAATGTTAAGAAAGAATAGAGTGGGCTCCACCTACTATTTTTTTGATGTGGCAATTTTATGATTAATGAGAGGTTCCAAAAGCTAAGGTGGGGTCATTGTTTTTGGAAATAGTAAAGGCATGATAAGTTGGGAAAAGATCTATGGTGGTTGTTAAACCACTGAGGAAAAGTGTTCAGATCTTACACTTGCACTTTAGCGACAAGATGACACTTGTCCGCTCTGATCAAAGTTAAGTTATAAATTTTTTGACATGTTTAAATTAGACTATTCTCATTGGTTGAGAAATAGCCTAGGGAAAGTAACAAAGGTTACGTGGCTGATTTTTTTGGCCATCAAATGCACCGAAAAGAAAAGAGGATCGACGGTTCAAATTTGAAATTTTATTCTATGACATTGCTCATGTCCTATGAATGTTGAAACTACTAGTTCTCAGTAATGGTGAACTTAATGAGTTTCGTGCGAATAATTTGTAAATGGTTGGAAAAATATTATATACGCTAACTTGATTGTTGAAATTTCACCTCTTTCAAAGTATCTTGGGGAGCGAGACTAGTTTTTCTTTCTTGAGCATTTTCAAGTGAAGATTTTCAAAGTGTTTGGTAGGACAAAATTCTAACTTGAGCATTGCATAAAATTTTAAGAAGAAAGAAGTGTGAAGAGATTGTTTTTCTTCATTATAGTTGTTCGGTGATATTTGAGGTTCTCTCTGGTACCTATGCATTATTTCATAACCCTAGTTAAAATTCCACCTAAGAGGGGATTATCAGGAAAGACAAAGTATAAAGATAGGGGCATTTTTTAATATTTGATGCAGCTACTCCCACACTCAGAGAATGGACCAAAAAAGGTGAAGGAATTAGTCCCAAGAAACCCTAGGGATTCTGTAAATGAAGGGCTCTATGATAGAGGTCTTTGGATGAGAGATGCTAGAGTAGGGAAAGACCACAATGGTTTGATTTTTTTTAGGGCAACGTACTCTCAAAGGAATTCTTGTGCCTCCCTTAGCAATATATGTAGTTTGATATAGGGAAATTAGTTGTCCCTGGAGTGTTCATCGATGCAGACCTCCTCATTCAGATTGCTAGGTGTTATGATTTTGTGACTAGATGTGTCAAGGACATAAATGGAAGTGACCTAATAAGTATTACAGAAGATGAGATTAGAGAGGTGTTTTCATTAAATGATCCTTCTATTGGACTAGAAAAGATTGATTTTAAAGAATTCACTGAAATATATGGAGCACATAAAGATTAGTTAAGATCAGGGCCTTTAAGGGAATTCCTTAATCAAATTGGATCAATGTGTGTGATTAGCCCTAGTACACCTCAGCCTTTCAAGTTGAATTTATTCAGTTTATGGGCACAAGCTGTGTACAAGTCTCTAACTTTGATTCTTGGACATGATGAGGCAACCCACATGCCACTTCCATATATGTTTATGAAGCTACAGTCTCTACGTCCAAAGTTGGCCTTGATTTTTTATTTTGCCTCTCACCTTGCTGATTTAATCCATGATGGATTAATGGGGATAAAGAACATCAAGATAAGTAGGCCTTTTGGGTGGTACTCTATGCTAATGCATATGTTCTTGTACAATAGTGAACATTTTTTTAGTTCAATAGTTAATATTATCAAGGAGAAGAATGGAGAAACCCTTCTAGTTCAGTTCTTAAGAATCCCAGAATCCTAAGAGAATTGTTGAGATTGATCAGGCCTAAGGAGTATTGCCAAGATATCACTATTGTACACAATTTTGGTGACATAATATTGTATCCAGTTTATACAGTCTTTAAAATATATGGTTGTAAAAAGGTGTCGTACATTTTACCTTACTAGGTTCCATTAAAGTTAGGATATGCAGAGATCTTTAGGCAAATTGGTGATCTACAAGAAACAACCCTTACTGGTAAAGGGAGGGGAACTTTGTTCCCAGATATCATAATTGCATACTAGTATGTGATTACTAAGGGAGGTTGAGTGCATTGGAATCAAGTCCTAGAGCCTAATAGGATGGCTATAGCTGTGGCCAGATGTGCAGATAATGAAGGTTTCTTGTCAAGAATGTTTAGAGAAAAGGTAAGATGTGGTCTTCTTGAGCATCAATTTAATTTTCCCAAAGATGTAATAAGGAAAGAGTTTGATCTCGAAACTCAAGAGATTAAGAAAGAAAAATGGATAATCTACAAGAAGACTATAGATTTTATTGGAAATTTTGATAAAACTTATGACACAATAAATAATTTTGAGCCATGGGCTAGGAAGGTAGATGCTCTCATGGATAATTTTGAGGGAATCATGTAGGGAGTGATTGAGAAGAGGGCTATAGTGAGCAAGATAGATCCTGAAAAAAGCCAGGAGGATTTTGAGCCAGCCTAGGTATATAAAATTGACCCCAAAAGGAACTTACACTATGCAACAAAGGAAAGGCTATAGTGTTCTTCTCCCAATCCAACAAAGGGATGCAAATGTTCCATCTTCTTCCAAAGGAAAGAGACCTATAGATGATACAGCAGCACAGAGGCCTTCTCTGAAGGGGTAGAGACAAGAAGAATCAAGGCCATAACAAGATGTATATTCTCCTTCTCAGTCCCCCTTACATTTAGATGAGCATGGTTTTGCTAAGCAATTTGTGCAACTGAGCAATGAGGGAAATATTTTTGTTTCTAGTGATGAACTACAAGAAGGAATACTAGAGGCACCTAGGGAGATAGAAAGGGATCTTACTATTGTAGAATTTGAGGGTAAACAAATTGATCCAATTTTGAAATAGGCTAGTGATTCTTTTATTGCTGATGATAAATTTGTGAAGACTAGGGCATTTATTCAATTTTTATGCATAATGAAAATAAACTAGTTTAAAGGGATTTGTGAGAAAAAGAGGGAGGAATTCCCTAATAAGGATATGATTGAAAATGAAATGAGACCAAGGAGGAGATGATGAAATAGTTTTAAAAGATCACCCCTGAGGAGGGAAGGGCTATGGTCCACACTACAGGAGTGTTGATTCTTCCTGAGTGGGACATTGCAGATGCAATAGTTTTTTATCAGGTTATAAGAAGGAAGTTAAAGACCCTTGCTACTACACAATGAGCACAACAAGATGCTAGGGGTATTACTTTCTCCAATGATCATGTAGCCCTGGTAATGTGGCCCCTAAAGAGGGAAGAGAATAAGGGAAGGAGAGAGGCTCTCTCTTCAGGACATGCTGGAAATTTGCTAGTACAAAGAGTAGGTGGGACTTCAGGTGTTGAAAACTCAAACATCATTCTGGAGACAACCAAATTCAATGTTAAAGTGGTAGAAAAAGATGCACAAGAAAATGAAGAGTTAATGATTAAGTTTGAAACTATCTTTAAGTCTTACAATGAGCTTAAAATTGACTTAATCTAGAAATATAAGTTGATTGCAAAGTTGTCTCGACCCTAGGATCACAGGTCGCCCCCATTGATGATCTCTGATAAGCCTGTAGTAGCTTCTTCATCAAGCCCAATTATTGAGTTTCCACCATCACCACTCCCAGAAGTGCATATAGATGCAAGAGCCAGTTGGGAGAAGTAGCAATTAACTGAGGAAGCCAATAAGTTAAGGGAAAGAAGGATGCAATTGGAAAAAGAGAAGGATGAACATGTAAAGGGTACATCTCTGGTAAACCAAAATTATGAAGAAAAGATGACAGAAGCAATAATGCAGTTTTCACATGATTTACAGCCCTCAATTTTCTTTAATCATGTTAGTAGGTTACATATTTTGTTTACAACTTTGAATAAAGATAAGACTAAGTTGGCACCAATTTTGAAAAATTGGATTGAGAGATCTTCAAGTGTGAAGTTATTTCATTGGTTGTCTAAAGGCCAAGAAGATCCTGATCCCCTAATTAATCCAGTACATTAGTCTGTAAAGAAAATTGTCGAGTACAGTATATTTTTGGATATTTTCATAAGGAAATCTAATGTGTTAGGGAGATAATTAACACATCCTACTTCAGAGATAGTGCCAAGTTTATTCAAGGACTCTAGAGAATTAAAATAATTATATAAGTGGAGAGAGGAGATGGATGCACTTCTGTCAGAGAGAGTGACTTGTGTCTTAAATGACACTTATTCTTTTATCAGCACTATCAAGCTACTGATGACCACAAAATCAAATTTTGGTTTTATTCAGCAAGAGGTCAATCAGATGGAAAACCAATGGGAAGAGTTATCTAGTAAGAAAGCTGAGTTTGTAAATTTTGAATTCCCAAGTGAAGAGGTGTATAACAAGTGGAGGTATCAGTACATACCTCATGTGGAAAAATTAGATACTCCACCTACTTCTTGAGCCAGACAAAGACTCCAACCTTTTGAGTCTTGAAAGTTGTTGAGATATAAAGCGGTTTTTTTTGCAGGGATGACAATGAAGAAATGGCAATCAGATTTTGTTGAGGAAGCCAAGGAAAGAATTGGATACATAAAGAAAGGTGGCTATCTTCAAATATCTCTCCATTTTTAGTTAAAGCATTTATTGTAAACCCAGTAGGGTTGTTGTAAAAAAGCTTTTAGGTTAAAATTTTGCAAACCCTAAAATGATCGGTAGCTTGTTGCATTTCCTTGTATATAAAGGATTTTCAATGATCATTTTAGGCATTGGGAGTTTAGGTGTTGAGAAGATAGAAATTTTGAAACCCTAACCCTTAGTCAAGGATTGTAATATTTTGTATCATTTCTTACCAAGTAATAGAGAAGTACAGGTTACTACTATTATCTTGCAAGCTTTCTATCCAAGACATATTGTATGCAAATGATCAAAGGTTATACTTAATACAAAGCCCAAGTGTTTTCCTCTCCTTTATGTTCATTTTGTGAATCTTTAAGTCTCTCAGAGATTAATATGTATGTATCTTTTCTTTGATTTTTGATCTAGGGTTGGATTAAAATTGCTCAAGGTGGGATATGTGTTCATTAGATTTACATAAGGATTATCTGCAAGTAGGAAAGAATTGGGATTTTTGTATTCATGTTTAAAGACCATTTATTTCAAGGATCTTTGTATTTATTGTATTTTCCGGTAAAATTTTCCCAATGGATAAGGCACTGGCATGTACTCTCTTATCTTTGTTGTATGGGAAATGATTTAAATCATTGTAATCAGAAACATATAATCAATACCAGTCATTTTACTTTATTTTATTTGCATTATATAGTTGTTCTACCCAATGATGGAGATTCAATGATTAATAGGTTGTTATTTAGTACTTTCTCACTGTTATCTATTGTAAGATCCAGTATTAAGTGAAAAACAAAGTTATATTTATTTGATCAGGTGTACCCACCTTGGTTTTGTAGAGCCTGAAGTGAAGAGGGCAGTCTTGTCCCTATAATTGGTCCAGTTACCTAAAGATTTCTCACATTTGAAACTAACCTCTCCTTAATATTAGTCTTAGGTATATTGGTATCTCATGGAGTGTAAAATCCTATCCAGGAACCAATAGTATACATGATGGACCCACATACATAAGCATTCATGAGATGAAATGTAATTCTATCTTTAAAATATCCCACACCATTCCAATCACACCCAACATCACAATTATACAAAAGAAAGTATGCATCACCACTTATCTCATTAGTAGGTAGAAAAAAAATTTACAATATTCATCAAGTAATGCATATAAATACAATATGCAATGATCATCCTGCATTACCACATACTCATTTGGCTGAAAAGAAGTTGAAAACTCTTATCTATCTTCTTGCATATCTCCAATTTCAAAAATCACTTCATCCAACAAGATATTTCATTCCTAAATAATTTCTTCATACAAAGGATTAGAAACTAAATGAAAACCTCTTTCATACACATTTTGGTAAAGGACCAGCTGATCTACATCAACATATTTATCAAATAATATATGAAAATATTTATTAAACTCACCATCCATAATGCCCCAATCATCATCATCAAAAGAAGAAAAAATTGAATATGAACAAGAACAATGTTCATCACTATAGTCCTCATGACATGAAGGATCACTATCATGATCCTTACTTTATTCTTCAACAAAGTCACTACATCAGGATGATTCATGTGGGAATGAATCAATGTCATCAATACTTTTCACACTAGTATCATCATTAACTAATTCATAGTGTTATTCATCTTCTTAATACAAGCTACATGACTCTTTTGAAAAATAGGACAATTGATCAACATCACATGTAGCTTCCAAAGATGAACAAAAAATAGTTCCATCACATGCTATGAAATCTTAAAATATTTCTATCTATGCTTGAAAAATAATATTCAATTTCTCACTAAGTCTTTCATCATCAACATGAGGAATAACCACTACCTGCAACCAATTCTCTTCTCTCACATAATTACCATCAAAATTACCTAAATGGTTAGTATGATCAGCGGGAACATAAATATTCTAAAATTTATTTTCATTTCTCAACTCACACACATCTTCATTTGATTGTTTATGACAATAGATTCTAGCAGAAAGAAAACCTTTCATGATTCCATTTTTTAAATTGTTTTCAATGTCCATTGTTGTCATAAATGCATGATGCAAGGTGTTGGGATCTTTGTATCTCAACAAGAAACTCATCTTCTCATCAAAATCCCTTAATTAAACCTCTAAATATACCTCATCATTATGCCTAAAACTTATTGGGATTGAAAGAAGGAATCAGGACATCGTCTTCATTTTGAATCTCCATGAACCTCTTTATCATTGTATGAGGAACAATATTTTCATCAAATTGTTTCATGAAAGATGAGCTTAACTCTTCCCATGAAGAAATTGAATGTTCTAGAGAAAAATAAAACCAAACCATGACACATTCCTTAAAAGTTTGAACAAAAATCTTCATGAAAACATCCTCCTTAGCAATCTCAAAGTCACCCATTAAATCTGAAAACTCCAGAAAATGCTGACATGCTGATTTAGATTTCTTCCCACTAAACTTTGGTAAGTACTTCCTAATCTCAGTAGGAACAACATTGGGGAAGCCTCTAATGCCATAAAAAATAATTGGCCTATATCTTTCCATAGAGAAATAACTATAATAATTTTTCATGAGCTTCATACTATGTCAAAATATATCTATTGTTTCTCACATATACATTTAAACTACACCCATCTATATAGTTTTCAGATTTACAACTTGTAGCATAAGACTTATTTCTCTATCAAAAAATAAAAATCAGACATGCTTCACCAACTTTAAAGCTGAAGATATGAAACATATTGAAGAGTTAAATGTAAACTCTCACTAGCATTCCCTCACTTAGTACTAAAATCATTCAATAGGTAAACATATTTTTAATAACATGATTTTCATGGAAAACATTTGTTAATGAAATTCAAAATACCTAGAAATGTTGTGGCTCGAAATCAATTTTTTGGTGAGAAAAAATTATAGATGTGAAGATTTGTTTACACCTTCATTGAATTATTTGTATAATCACTGCCTCATTAAAGAGGAGAAAGATTTAAACTAGATAAAACTTCTTTCAACTCAAAATTTCTTAAAAGCTAGTAACAACACAACAAAACCTCCATGTCCAACAACATGACCTCATATGATTTCCTTCCTTTCCCAAGAACCATGTCACAAGGGATTAAAATATACTTTATCATGATTGTAAATCCTTAAATATCTTCACAATAATGCACACTAGCATAGAGACATTCAGAGTTGTCACTCACATGGAGCGAGATAAAATGAAACAATTACATAACATGGAAAAATCATGACCAAATTTAAACTTCATCAAATAAAATATATTATCAAGCCACCCTTGGATAATTAAACACTTGACAAAAGGAAGAAGATTTTTAATAAATGACTCTATATAGAAAATAGCCTAGAAAAAGTTCAACAAAGCAATGAGAAACTCACTATAAACTTTGCTATAACAAGATTCTTAACAAATCATCCAAAGTAGAGTTACCATTTTGTTGGTGACTTAGATGGGATGATTAACTAGGTAATATGATTTACAAATTGAAATGCTTAATATTTTTACAAGTTGATATAGACTTTTACATCTCTATCCCTAGTACATTCATCATTTTATTAGTTCCTGAAAAGGGTTTACTATTACCATAACTAATAGTAATGTTGATGATTAATTATCTAATGGAGCTGATGATGAAGACCGACCAAGATCAGAGGTATACATGATGATAGTATAAAGGTTAAATTGGTTATAGTCTTTTCATTGATGTCAAGCAATTGATTTCTGATTTATATTATGTTTCCATATCATTCGTTAATGATATAAGATGAATGATTTAAGGAGAATAATAAATGAGAAGTTGTTAAGTTGAAGAGCTTAATTTGGCAATTGATACAAATCGGACAATGATTTGATTAGGTTGATATAAATTTTTTCTACCTAACATATGATTATGTTAAGTTAGCAAAGCATGGTGATAAAGATTTGAGAATTCAGTAAGTAAAGTTGTTTTGGTTACCAAGTAGGAAAGTCACTTGGTAAGGTAAAGAGAAAAATAAAGGTCACTCAGTAAAGCATAAAGGTTTAGGAACCAAGCGATGTTACTAAAATTCTAATAAAGCACGCCAAGCAAGGAGAAGATATTAAATAAGAATGGAAGTAAAATTTATTCATTATGTATGATGAGAAGGATGATCATGATGGTGAGGAAATTTAGTCACAAGAGATCTATGGAAAGGAAAATTCAAGATGAAGATCTATGGAAACATCTAAGAAGCAAAAAAAATGGAACACATTTCTAGAAAAGTTCAAGTTCCTACGTGAAAATAAAATGTGTTACCAACATTCATATTCAAGGAATAATGAATTGAATGGTTAAGATTGATTAAAGGAAAATGTAATAGATGAGATTAAGAGGCAAATTTTATCTATATAAATGATGATCTTATATGGACAAATGGTTGGAAAACTGAATAGTTGAAGGGTTACATACTATTGTACAGAACAAGGAACATAGATATTCTGAGTGGTAAAAGTAGGATTTGATGAAGTTTGATGTCATTGGATGATGAAGAGTTGAAGAGAAGATTATAGAGTGCACAAGGATCTAATTGAACAAAGATTGTTGCAAATTAACAAGTCAGTTTTATTACTATTTCTTACTAGCATTTGTAATAGAGAAATCTCTTAACAGGGTAGACTTAACAGTCTTATTGTTAAATCCTTGAGAAAGGTGACATTCTAAAGAGTGTTTAAAGCCCTCTAACAATCCCACTCCTAACAAGGTGAAGATCCTAATAGATCTAAGGTAAATCCCTTAACTTGGTCATACCTAATAGTGTGTATTGTAATCTTTAACTAGATTGGCTCTTAACCAGGCATACTTTAGAAGAGTAGTTTCTTAGTAGAAGACAATTCCCACAGTGGTTTTTTCCAAAGATGGGTTTCCATGTTAAATATTGATGTTATACAATGTGAATGATTTGTGTGAATGATTTATTGATTGTTATAGTTTATTTACTGTTATCAATAAATAGTGAACTGTGTTGTTACTGAGCCGGGTACCGAGTTAATTAGAGAAAAAAATGGTATTTGGGATCAAGGATTACTATATCACCCGCCCCCCCCGCCTCTCCATAATCCAAAAAATGGTATCACAGATAATAACTTTGAAGAGAAAAGTTTAAAAGACTTGAGTAAAATATCCAAAGATGTATAGGAGAGAAGTACCTAAGTTTAACAAGGAAAGTTTCTCTACATGGAAAAATAGAATGAGATTGTATCTATTTGGGATTGGCTACTCTACACTAAACCTAATTGATAATGACTAAACTCCACCACCTATTGAACCCTTGATAGTTTATTAGATGAGAGAAAAGTAGGAACACAACTCAGATATGATAGAGATTTCTTCTTCCCTCTTTGATATTAAATTTAATTGTATTAAGGATTGTGTTAATTAAAAAGATATGTGGAACAAGATTACACTTATCTATGGAGGATATCAACATGTACAAAAAGCTAAGGTTGACATTCTGAGAGGAAAATATGGTGAAATGAGGATGAAAGATGAAGAGAACATCACACAATATAGAAACAAAATCAAGGAAATTTGGTGAGTGTCATCAGAGGTACTTGTGGATCATTGACTAGTGAAGAAGTGGTAAGTAAAATATTGATGACCCTTTATTCTAAGTGTGCTATTAGAGTATCTACAATTCAAGAATTGAGATCTATACCAAATAATACTTTTATACTTGCAGCCCTAATCGGTAAGATGACTACATTTGAGCTAAGAAATTTTGATAATAGTCTACAGACCATTGAAACTACCTTGAAGTCATCTTTGAGCATTGGAACATCAAGAAGAGAAAGACCAAAAAGAATTGGAAGCACTATTTTCTAACCATCTACCTAGAGGCAAAGGATATTATGAAGGAAAGTCAACACTGAGATGTTTCAATTGTAATAATATCGTACATATTGCATTCAAATGTCCTTGCAATGAAAGGAATTATAAGAATGATAAAAGAGACAACCATCACCAAATATTTAGAGACTTTAAGGACAAAGGTAAGAAGTCTTGCTACCTAGTTGAGGAAGGTGTAACTGATGATAAATCTGATGATACCAAGGAAGGATATGAATTTGTCTTTCTTGTAGTAAAGGAAGAATTAGATGAGTAAAATTGTGAAGATGAAAAAGTACTTGTGTCTCGTGTAAGTAAACTAGACCCTTGGATTATTAATAGTGGTTCTTTACATCATATAACTTGTGATGTCGATAAATTTGAGAATCTAGAAGACTATGATGGAGGATTTTTTAGATTTAGAAATGATGCTCCATGTCCTATGTAAGGTAAAGGATCTATTGTGTTAAATGATAAGATGCAATGTAATGATGCATATTGGGTTAGAGGACTGAACTATAATCTGTTAAGTGTTGCACAATTGAACAATACTGGCCACTGATTGGAATTTCAAAAATGAAAAGTTAAGATCTATGGTGCTGATGAAGATCTAATTGAAAATGGAGGACAATCAAGAGGTAATTTATTTTATGTTGATAGTGATTCAAAGAGTTTCTTATTTGTTAAAATTGAAAATGTATGACTATGGCATAAGAGACCGTGTCATGTGAATTTTGATAACTTGATCGAAGTGTGTAAGAAGAGTAGAGTTAGAGGACTACCAAGATTTAGAAAACCTGATAAAGCTATGTGTAAAGAATGTCAAGTTGGTAAGATGACCAAGTCAAGTTTTCTAAGAAAATCTTATTCTGCAAATGGTATTTTTGAATTGGTTTACACTGAAATTTTTGGTCCTATGAAAGTTCAAAGCTATTATGGAGATAGGTACTTTATTTTGTTTTTGGATGATTATTCAAGAATGATGTCTATTATGTTTCAAAAATAAAAATCTAATACATTTAAAATGTTTAAGTGGTATAAGGCTGGAGTTGAGAAGGAAATAGGTAAACAACTGAAGTGTTTGAGATCTAATAGAGGAGGTGAATTTATCTTTGATGAATTTACAGTCTTATGTAATGGGCACCGAGGAATCCACAACAGAATGGGATAGATGAGAGAAGAAATTGATCTATTGTTGACTATGCTAGAATGTTGTTGATTGATAAGAAGGTTGCACAAACATTTTGGAGAGAAGTTATAAGTACCGCAGTTTACACTCTCAACCAAATACAATTAAAGAAAGGTACAAAAAACACACCCTATGAACCATGGCTTGGGCACACACCAAATGTAAGTTATTTCAAAAAAATTGGACATAGGTGTTATATACTAGAAGATGCGAGAAATGGAAAGTTTGACTCTAAATGTGATGAAAGAATATTTCTTCGTTATTCATCAAAGAGTAAAGTATACAAATGTTTAATCAAGGATACTAAAAAAATATTTGAAACTACAAATGTAAGAGTTGATGAATTTGTAGAAATAAATGAAGAGGATATAAAAAAGGAACCTCAGGGTTATAATAGATTTTTTATGTACAAAATGGTAATTCAGTTGACACAATCGAACAACAGCAAGGAGGAACTAAAGAAAAAGATGACCTTCTACCGAGAGATGAGAACACTGATGAATAGTCTATCGAACCTGTATTAACAAAGTATATGAAAAGACACCACTCACCAAGTATAATTATTGGAGAAAATAATGCATGAGTGATGACAAGAAGTTAAAGGATAACACATGCTTGGTTTTTGAATTTGAGCCTAGACTACTGATCGATGCATTAGAAAATGAAGATTAGATGAATGCTATGAAAGAAGAAATTGATCAAATTGAAAATAATAACACATGGTCAATGGTTCTGAGACATAAAGATAATAATGTGATAGAAACAAAATAGATTTTTAGAAATAAACTCAGTGACAAAGGAGATGTGATCAGAAACAAAGCAAGATTAGTCTGCAAAGGGTATGCACAAGAAGAAGGTATTGACTATGGAGAAACTTTTACCCCTGCTGATAGATTAGAACATGCTAGAATATTACTTTCTTATGAAGCTTAAAAAGGATTCAAAGTATATCAAATGGATGTTAAATCTACATTTCTGAATGTAATATTTGAAGAAGTATACATAGAGCAACCTAATGGATTTGTTGACAAAAGCAATAAAAATATGATTTGCATATTTCATAAATCTTTGTATGGATTGAATTAGGCTCCCCAAGCATGGAATGAAAGACTGCACTCATATTTAGATAGGATTTGATTTGAAAGGACTAGTGATAACAATAATTTATACTTGAAATATGATAAATCTGATGATATTTTGATTGTTGAGATTTTTTTTGATGACATTACATTTGGTGGTAATGAGATAATGTCTAAGTCATTTGCTGAGTAAATGAGAAAGGAATTTGATATGTCTATGATTGGAGAGATTATATTCGTTATTGGACTTCAAATTCAACAAGTATGGGATCTACATCACTCAATCTAGGTATATCAAGGAGATCCTAAAAACATTCAATATGGAAGAATCAAAACTGGCTGGAACACTAATGACTACTAGTTGCAAATTTTCTAAGGAATATGATACTAAAGAAGTGACTGAGACTCTTTATCAATCCATGATTGGTAAACTACAATATGTTGTACATAGTAGACCTAAAATAGCACATTCATTTGGTATTGTTGCAAGGTTTTCTACAAACCCTAAGGAAACACGTTTATCTGCAATTAAGAGGATATGTAGATATTTGAAAGGAACTAAATATTTCAGTCTATTATAAACAAGAGGAGGAGACTTTGATCTTAAAGTATATATTGATGCTGATTGGGCAGGAAATATTGATGACATGAAAAGCACTAGTGGTAGAGCTTTCTTTTTAGGATAAAGACTAGTGACATGGTTAAGCAAGAAACAAAGTTGGATTTCACAATCTAATGTCGAAGCTGAATATGTGATAGAAGCTATGAATTATTATGATATTGTATGGATCAAAAAACTAATGGAATGTATCCATGAAGAGATTAATGATCCTATTACAATATATCTTAATAACACCAATGATATTAACATATCAAAGAACCCATTGGTGCACCCAAAGACAAAGCATATATCTATTAAGTATCACTACTTGAAAGAGAAAGTACAAGATAAGCATGTAACATTGGAATATGTGAATTCTAAAGAGAAGATGGATGATATCTTTACAAAACCATTCCCAAAGGATGGTTTTGACTATCTCTGAGGTAAGTTCGGAGTTATTCCCTTATCCAATGTACATTATGGAAAGATGTCTGTTGCATCAATTCAAGGACTCAGTAGAATATCTATCTTGTGATTTGATGCTAGTATTCACTCTTTAGGTGAAGCCTGAAGGTGTAAAAAAAAAGGATGTTTATCATTGCAATGAAAATCTATAAACTTGAGGTATAATCTGAGAAATTTATGTTTCTTTGGCATTGTTGTCAAAGAGGGAGAAGATCAATGAAGTAAGAGGGAGATGAATACTATAAGAGGGATACTAATGAAAAATTTAGAAGAAGAGAGATGAACTAGTATATGCCAAAGAGGGAGAATATCACTAATGGAGAAGACCATAAGATTAGAACGAAAGATGAGTAAGTCAATTGATAAAGTAGGGAGAAGATTACTCAAAGAGGGAGAGTACTACTGATGAATAAGAGAATGTTATTGATGAAATTAGAATGGAAAGTGTTACTCCTAGAGAGAGATAGATTACAATTGAAAGATCATAAAAGAAGAAGTTACTACTCAAAGGGAGTACAAAATATGGATGACGGTAAAAGTGTACCATCATCAATTAAACACTGAATTTTTCACTGTTTCCAACAATACAAAATAGGGATATTGTTACCATAACTGATAGTAATATTGAAGATTGATTATATGATGGAGATGATGATGTTTTCTAACCAAGATCAAAGGTATACATGATCTTAGTAGAAAGGTTAGATCAGTTATAGCATTGTCATTGATGTCAAGAAATTGATTTCTAATTTATACTATGGTGCCATATCATTCGGTAATGATATAAGATGAATGAGTTAAGGAGAAGAAGAAATGAGAAGTTGAGAAGCTAAAGAACTTAATTGGGGAATTGATAGAAATTAGAAAATGATTTGGTTATGTTGATATAATTATTTTCTACCAAACATATTATTATGTTAAGTCAGTATAGCATGGTGATAAAAGATTTGATAATTCGGTAAGTAAAGTTGTTTTGGATAACAAGTAGGAAAGTCACTGAGTAAGGTAAAGAGAAAAAGAAAGGTCACTAGGTAAAGTAGAAAGGTTTAGGCACCGAGTGATGTTACCGATATTTGAATGAAAGACACCAAGCAAGGAAAAGATATTAAATAAAAATGGAATCGAAATTTAATGATTATCTATGATGAGATGGATGATGATGATGAAGACGAAAGTTAGTTACAAGAGATCTATGGACAAAAAAATTCAAGATGAAGATCTATGCCAAGATCTAGGAGGCAAAAATAAATGGAACAAGTTTCTTAAAAAATTCAAGTTCCTAGGTAAAAAAAATGTGTTACCGAAATTTGGATTTGAGGAATAATGAATTGAGCGGTCAAGATTTTATTAAAGGAAATCGTAATAGATGATATTATGGGGAAAAAATTGTCTATATAAAGGATGATCTTATATGGACAAATTTATAGCAAACTGAATAGTTGAAGGGTCACCAACAATTGGAGAGAAGAAGAAAAAAAGATATTTCGAGTGGTAAAAGAAGGATTTGATGAAGTATTGATACCACTAGATGATGAAGAATTGAAGAGAAGATTAAAGAGCACACATGGATTTGATTGAGAAAATATAGTTGTGCAAATTAAGAGCTCAATTTTATTACTATTTCTTACTAGCATTTGTAATAGAGAAATCTCTTAATAGAGTGGACTTAATAGTCTTATTGTAAATTCCTTGAGAAAGGTGACATTCTAAAGACTATTTAAAGCCCTCTAAGAAGGCCACTCCTAATAGGGTGAAGATCCTAATAAATCTAAGGTAAATCCCTTAATGGGGTCACACTTAATAGTGTGTATGGTAATCTTTAATCGAATTGGATCTTAACTGAGCATACTTCAGAAGAGTATTTTCTGACACTTCCCATAGTGGTTTTTCCCAAGGATGGGTTTCCATGTTAAAAGTTTATTTTATACATTGTGAATGATTTTTGTGAATGTTTTATTGATTTTTATAGTTTATTTATTGTTGTTGATAAATAGTGAACTGTGTTGTTACCAAGTTGCTACTAAATTAGAGAAAATTTTTAAAGGTATTTTGGATAATGGATTACCAATTCACGCCTCACCCCCCACTCTCTATAATCCTACATTTACACAATAAAATATCCACCAATTTGATCAATCAATTCCCTATGAAAAATCCAACTCGAATGATCACAAATATATGAAACTTGGACCAACTAAAAAAGGGTCTAATAAACCCTTTTTCACTTTAGGCTATGCAAAAACAAGGCAAGTAGATTTTAATGCCCTTTAATACACACTCTAAAGACTCACAACTGACATTAACAAAGAAGATAAATCTAATCTCATATGAGACATCAACGTAACATGGAGATACAACTAAATGGTGATGGTGTGCAAATTTGAGAAAAATTAGCTCTGTAACTTGGGCGCGCTTTCAAAATTCAAAAATTTCCTCGCATGGAGGACATTCCTAGGGAGGAACCCCCTCCTCCTCCTCCCCCCGGTGACCCTCCTTTGACACCACCCTTTCAACCCATGTCTGACTCCACCAGAGTGCCTAAGTCAGAGTCCATGGATTCCCTACTTACCCCTGGGCCCAAGCCAAACTGGAAAGGCTCACTTCTGGGGACACAATATGCTGAGGTGGAACCCCTTTTGTGTATGGCAAGAATTAGTGATGAGGGCACAAAAATCCTTCTCCCTAACTCCATTTTGAAGAGAACTATGGTGGAATTCCACCTCGCCCTAGTTGGTCATTTTTTCAACTTCATACCCACCATTGACATGGTGAAGAAATGGGTAGGAATCAACTGGAAGATGAAAGGAAGTGTGATGACTTCAGCTATGCTAGGTGGTCTTTTCCTTTTTAGATTCATAGCGGTGGAGGACCTGTCCCTCATTCTTGTGGGTTCCTGGCTGTATGGTAAGCACCTCCATCTCCCAGGTCTCCCACTTGAGTTTTGGGATGAACAAGTCTTTATTTCGATAGGGAACACTTTTGGTCATTATATCTCTGCAAACCAAATCATGCTTTCGAAGTCTCATTTAGTCTTTTCCCATTTTTGTGTTAATGTCCCCATTAACAAGACCCTCCCTAATTTTGTTGTCCTCAAATCCAAACTGGGGAAATGTTCTCAGGCGATAGTCTACGAGAATGCTACCCTCTTTTCTCAAGATTGTAACGCCAAAGGGAACGCCAGGAAGGATTGCAAGGCACCTAAGCTCCCTGATCGAAAACCCAAGAGTGTTTTTGCTCCTTCTCCCCCTAAGGCCATAGAGGTTGCTACTTTGGAGACCCATGATTCTGAGGAAAACCGTCCCTTACTGGGGGCTCTCTCCTTGAGTACTTAGTTGGAAGATGGAGAAATACCAGTGGATGGGGCTCCCAATGAGGAAGGAGCTTGCTTTCCCCATAGCAAAATGGTGACTAAACACAATGTCCAAGATGACTAGATGCCTACGAGCACTATAGGATTGTTTCTTGATATGCCAACTATGGAGTTGGTGAGTGCTCCGATGATGGAAGTGGTTCTTAATACCTGTGACAATGGCTCTCAACTGGCAGCATGCAATATCCCGGTAAGCTCGGCTGAGACTTTGAAGAGTGAAGATGGAGAATGGAAAACCCAACACAAGAAGATAAGGAACAAAAAAGTGGATGTTGGAGTGGACACAAAACCAGGATGACCATCTGACAGGATCAGAAGACAAAGGGGCACAACAAAGGAGATTGCTGGTGGGAGGCATCAAACCCTTGACCTCTCACACAAAGGTAAGAAATGATTATCTTCTCCTAGAACATTCAAGGCCTAAATAATCCCTAGAAATAGCTTGTTGTTAAGTAGTACATTAATGATTATAGAGTTGATATTCTCCTTACACAAGAAGTTAAAATGTCCTATAGTAATTTTGATTCTCTTATGGGACGGCTATGGCCTGGGGCCATGTTATTTTATTCTGAGGCTAGTGTGTGAGACCTACCAGACAGTCATACTATTACTATTATGTTTTCCATGCTTTCAGTACTTATTTTACAGACATACTAGACTTTTGAGACACCTAAGTATTTGAGGATCTGTTGAATCCTATATTATATGTTCGGTACCTGATTATGTAATCAGGGTACACTCGAGATACTACATGTTATGTTTCAGTTTCAGTTACGATTATGTTACATATGATGTTTTAAAACTATTGCGAAGAAAAGTTGGTTTAGGAAACCAAAGTTGTGCTTAATGGATTGATTTACAGACATTGTTTTAAACCAAGTAGTTTCAATGTATTATGTTTATATCATGTTATTTGGACCTACTAATGTGTGCATTGAGTGTGCAAGAGAAGTTAACCATGGATCTAAATGCAGGGATCCAGTATTGGAACCTATGTTTATACCATGCATTCCAAGGTCCTCTTTGTATAAAGAGACGTGGACCTCGTTGTGTAGTCTTTTATTTGTATATGTGGTTTGCACGAGTGTATCTAATTTAGCAAATGTCTATGTGTATTAGCCATGTCTATTGTTTTATTTAATGTGCCAAATTTGGCAAATTGTGGCTTAAGTGTTGGCATGGTTAAGTATTTTAATATTGTATGGGTCAAGGGCTTGACTAGGGTGTAACCTTAGGGTAGGATCAACTAACCTTGGGTTGAGAAGTTTCTAGAAGTCAACAAAGACCAGAAATCCACGCATAAACTTTAGGTGGGGTTTAGGAGGGTCTTTTGGGCTCCCATAGGCTAACTGGGGTCATTTTCAACCCATTAAGAACCTTAAAACTCATTAATGACCCCTCTAAAGTCAAGGTTTTCATTTTGCACGAGATTGAAGAGTTGTGAGGTTTTGGTTAACCTCTCTCTTCTTCCCAAACTTGCATTCAACTCCATTTATGGTGAAGGAAGGCAAGTGGGAAGAAGGGAATGAAAGTTTCTTCCTCTCTTCTGATTGGCTCCTAGATTTTAGGAGGTTTGCCTATTTAGGAGAAACTTGGAATAAGGTTTTAGTTGATCACCCACTCTCTAGATTTGGACACCACTTGTTGGAAAAAGCTTAGGAGAGAGGCTAGCTTTGGAAGGAGTTCAAGTTTTTTTTCAAGATTTCAACCTTTGCTTGGATCAAGGTAGGCCTTGTGCTATTTTTGTTATTTCTTGCATATGTTTGAGCTTGGAGCTCCATTAATGGAGTTCATGGCTTTTTATGGTTCATGTTGTAAAATTTATGTTTTGTAAAAATGTTGTTTTTACTTTGTGATCTCGTTTTGGGATGGGTTTCTTCAAGGTTTACTCACCTTAGGGAAGGTGGAGTAACCTTGAAGGGGTAGTAGGATGTAGACTTAGGATGTGTAGAGTCTCCCATGTGTGGAGGGATAAAACATGGGGTTCCACGATACCCATGATGCCAAACATGGCCTACGGGCACCTGGGGGGCATAAGGAGAGTTAGATCGTATCTCTTGGAGATGGTCTTCCCAAGTCCATGTGTGGCTTGGGATATTTGTATCTTGTTCTGGCTTCTCCACCTGGTAGTCCACCTCTACCCCATTTTCAGGAAGGTCTCTTGCAGGCCTTCCTCTTGTAAAAACCCTGTTGGGATTATGACTTAAATGTATTTGTGTATGGATGTTTTTCCTTCATGCTTGAGTGTCTGTTTGTACCCCATTCCAGTTATGATCCCCTAGCTTGGGGGTGGCCTTGAAAAGGCCTAGGTTGGGAGGTGAGCCTCCATGGTCAACCTCACTCTATCAAGTACCCAGCTAGATATAGGAGCTGGTAATATTGTTGAGTTTGAAATTCAAAATTGTAAAATTTGTTGTAACCTTGCATTTCAAGTTATGTTTGAAATTAAAAAATCGGGGATTTCCTTGTAAATCATACATTTTAGATTTGTAAATTTTATTGTTATTTAATGTATTGAAAATGAAATTATGGATTAAATTTTGGGTTTAATGGATTATGAAGCAATTTGGACATTTAAATGTCATTTTAATTGGACAAACTCCATGATTGTCTATGTCATCATTATACATATTATAGATTATAGTGTTATAAGGTATATTCAAATTCGATAGTATTGAATTATCTTAATCTTACTTGTATTACGATAATTTAAATAAATTAATTATAATGTTATATTGTGAAATGTTATTTTAAATTTATATTTTGTACTTAGAAAATTTCTTGAAAATTATCAAAAAAATAAAAAGGCCTAAATCGAAATTTTGATTCCTACAAGTTGTTTAGCCGCTTAATATGAATGCAATTATGTAATTTAATTTTAAAAATAAATTCTCTACATACTCGTTGTTTTGAAATTCAGGAAATTAAATTTACACAGCAATTATAAAAATAAATAAAATATAATAAGGGTGTTATTATTATTAAGTATTCGGTGTTTCAAGTATATTAGATAAATTGAATTTTATCAAGATTAAATTGTATTTAATAAAGTCTAAGTAATTATAGGGAACTTAAACTTATTTTTAGATAGATTTTGTTTTAGAATTAAATTCAGCTTTTATTTACATTTAAATTAGAATTAGTAACTCCTAATTCATTCTAGATGTTTCAACGTTAAGATTGGGTTAAACCTATTAAAGAACTTATTTTAACTTACTATTTTTTTAAAACATTTGAACACATTGGCTTAAACAAATTAGATTAAAATATTGTAATGTTCAGATTATGATGTGTTGCATTAGATTTATTTCTCAATACTTTGTAACTATGTAAACGGGACAATTATATATTTGGAGTTAATTAATTAGAATATCGAACTTTTAGGATAACTCTAACTATTCAACTTGGGAACGTTATAGTCATCTTAGGGTTTTATTTCTTCTTCCTTTAGTCAAACCTCAAGTCAATTTGACCTTAATGGTCACATTGACCATTTTGTGCATAGTTGACTTTTTGGTCAACCCTTGGACAGACCTAGGGCATTAGCCTTGGTTTGCATGCACAAATAGTCTATGTTATGTTTTAAACCTTAGTAGATCATCCTTGGTCATATTTGGGCATAGTTGACTTTTGGTCAACAATTGGTCAAACCTAGGTCAAACACCTCGATTTGTGTGCCCAAGTATTTTTCATTAATTTTTGAACCTTTTTAACTTTGTGGCATGTTGTTCGATACATGGTTGACTTTTTGGTCAACTTTGGTTGACTTTAGTCAACTATGTCAATTTGCGTGCTAGTTGAAGCATGCAGTTTAGGAAACCCTATAGGATAGCTTGGAAGCTGTTCAGTGAAGTTTGACTTTTGGTCAAACTTGGTCAAACTTGGTCAACCTTCTCTAGTTTGACCCTTGTGATCAAGTCTCTAATCAATTGGACCTTAACAGACTTGTTGTTTGTCTTATTACATAGTTGACTTTTTAGTCAAACCTTGGTCAAATGCCTCAATTTGCATGCCCAAGTATTCTTCAATGCATTTTATTTCCTTTTAGCTTGGTTGTGCATATTTCGGTGATGGTTGACTTTTGGTCAACTCTGGTTGACTTTTAATCAACTATCTTGATTTACGTGTCAGTCAAAGCTAATTAGGGAACCTTTTAGCTTTGTTTGGAGCTATTTGATGAAGTTTGGCTTTTCATCACACTTGGTCAACTTGGTCAACCTTCTATGGTTTGACCTTTGGGGTTTTGTCAGACCCTTCGATATTATCAGTTTTTTTTTTTTTTTTTTTTCTCTACACCATTTTGCGTTAACATAAGATCTTGTGCTAGTTAGTGTACTCTTCTTAGTTGCGTAAGAGTGATTATTGGTAGATAGTTAGTAGGTTTTAAAAAAATTTTGTAGTTGTGTTTTGCTCAACTTTTGGGCATGACATAGTGGGGCTTCTGGAGGAATTTCTACTCTCTGGAACTCATCTAAAGTCAAAGGGGACGCCCTCAACTTTTCCCACCACCATCTAGAAGTTTTCTTCACTTTCCCGATGGCTACTTGGCACTTTTTAAATATTTACGCTCCTAATTCTCTCCAGGGTAGAAAGGAGGTATGGGAGGAACTTTTGTCCTCTTTTCTCCCCCTATAGGACTCAAATTTTTTGGTGGCAAGGGACTTCAACTCCCCTCTATACCCCTCTGAAAAGTGTGGCAGCATTATGGATTACACTGAAAGCATGGGGGACCTATCTCACTTTGTCAGTGTTAATGGACTCCATGATGTGGACCTCAAAGGTAATCCTTTTACCTAGACCAACAACAAGAAGGGAAACAACCTTATTTAGGTGCAGCTGGACAAAATCCTAACCTCTTCTACTTGGGATCTGGGTCATTCATGCTCTCTTTCTGCTATCCCCAAAACTACCTCGGATCACAACCCTCTTCTACTCAAGTGGATGGATGGGAAGCATCCCTACCCTACCCCCTTCAGATATGAAATCATGTGGACTTTGCACCCCAACTTCAGGGACATGATTCAATAATGGTGGACTACCTTGATCATGGGTATGACCATGTTTCAGGTGGCCTCTAGATTGGAAATAATCAGGGGCATTGTTAAAGGGTGGGGGAAAACTTCCTTTGGGGACGTCTTCCACAAAAAAAATCCCTCCTTGAGAAATTGGAAACCCTACAAGGGTAGATGGTTGTTGGTAACTTATCGATTGACTTAGTTAATGAGGAGGAAGAGACCAAAAAAAATTGTAAGGCTACCCTTGCTAATGAGGAAGTCTTCTAGAAATAGAGGTCCAGAGTGTTGTGGCTTAAAGAGGGTGATTAGAATACTACTTTCTTTCATCAGTCTGCTTACAAGCACAAGATACGTAACACCATCAACACTCTTACTGATAATAGGGGGGATGTGATCTTTGACCCTACTCTACTAGTGAATTTAGCTACAGGATACTTTGTTAACTCCTTTTCTGAAGTAAGTATTGGGAATTCTGAAATCCTCCAACATCAGCTTATCTCTATTTTGTCAAAGGTGATCACTGACACTAACAACAACTCCCTACTCTCCAAAGTCGTTGATGAAGAAGTCCTCAAGGCTATGTTCTCTATAAAATCCTTCAAAGCCCCTGGCCCAGATGGTTTCCCCTTGTCCTTTTTTCAAGAATTTTAGGATATTATTTGATATGATGTGACTCAAGTGGCCAGGGACTTTTTTAGAACTAACAAAATTCTCAAACAGCTCAATGACACATTTATTGTACTTGTACCCAAGTGTGCTAAGCCTATAACCATGCAGGAGTTCAAAGCCATTAGTCTTTGTAACACCTTATACAAAATCTTTTTTAAGATTATGGTTAATAGAATCAGACCTCTACTCGGTAAAGTCATAAATCCCAATCACAAAGGTTTTTTCCTTGGTAGACAAATCTTGGACACAACCATCACCACTCATGAAATCTTGCACTCTATCTATCATAGCAAGGCTTCTAGTATGGCACTCAAGATTGACATTTCTAAAGCCTATGATAAAGTTAATCGGACCTTCCTCTATAAGGTCCTTGCCTCCTTTGGTTTTTCTCAAGACTTCATAACTCTGATCAAAGCCTATATAGAAACTGTCAGATTCTCTGTGCTACTCAATGGAAAACTAGGTACCAAATTTGCTCCGGGTAAGGGTCATTGCCAAGGGGACCCCCCATCACCTTACATCTTTATCCTTCTGGCTAAGGTCCTGGGTCGTAACATTATGCACTAGCACATTCTAGATAAATTGATGGTATCAAACTTGCATCCAGCCTTCCTCCTGAAGTCCTACAATAGTTTGTGGATGACACATTCTTCTTCGGCACCTCCTCGGTTCTGGAAGCCAGGGTGTGGAAACTTATGCTTGATAGATCTACTACTACGTCAAGTCAACACATTAACTATCACAAAAGTTGAATATTCTTCTTCAACACTGAACAGGCGGTTCAGACTAAGATTTTAAGAATTATTGGTTGCCAAGCTGATTCACTCCTTGAAACTTACCTTGGCCTCCCTTTCATGGTAAAAGATGTGAAGAACAAGTTTTGGAACTCCATCCTTGAGCAAACCCAAAGGAAGCTGGCTAGATGAAAAGGTAAATTTCTTAGCAGTGTTGGTAAGCTCCAACTCCTTGCTGCATCTCTTCAAGGTATTCCTATCTATTTCCTTTCTATATTCAAAATTTCTAGTGTCATTGTTGACAAGTTGGAAAAGATTAAGCATACCTTCCTCTGGTCGGGGTCTGAGGAAAAGAGAATTTGGCTCCCTTTGATCGGTTAAGAAAAAGTTTGCCTCCCTAAATACTTAGGGGGCCTAGGGCTGAGAAGAATTAACAATCTCAATAGGGCCTCGCTATCCATGTTGTCTTGGAACTTGGTCTTAGGTTCTGCTGACTGGTGCAAAATTATGGAGGCTAAACACCTTGATGGAGGCCTCTTCTATAAGCTCTTTATGGAATAGGGGCATCTGAGAGGTTACAAAATCTGGAACAATATCCTTAAAAATAAAAGTATTCTGGAGAAAGGGACCCTATGGCAATTGGGCAATGGCAAGGACATCAGATTTTGGGAGGACCCATGGTTACTTGATGGTATTCTTTCCTCCTCTCATTTCTCCCCTTTAAGAAACATTCTTATCCATGGGGTTGGTAGCCTGGTCTCCAACTTCATATCAAATGGCAGATGGATCAATATTATCCCTTTCCTAAGGGACAAACCATATCTCCTTAATATGGCTACTAACCTCAATACCTTTATCCATTTTGTCTGCATTCCCCTATTTGATAGGCCTGATAGGTTCCTATGGTGGCATACCCAACATAGCAACTTCACGGTCAAATCTACTTAAAATTAGCTCACCATGAAAATTGTTGACACTACCTACTGGAAAAAAGTGTGGCAATCACAACTTATCCCTAAGGTTAATTTCTTCTGGTGGATGGTGCTACATGGTAAAATTATCACTCTGGACAACCTCACCAAGAGGGGCTTCAATCTTGCCAATAGATGTTGCTTATGTAAAAAAGAGGAAGAGAGCATAAATCGCTTATTTCTCCATTGTAATTTTGCTATTGAAGTATGGCAGCAGATTTTGACTCCTCTTTGCATCCGATGGGTCCCCAATAAGGATATCTATGATTATTTCCACAAATGGCTCTCTCCCTCCCACCATCCTTTGATCAAGCTCATGTGGAATCAGGCCCTACAAATTTTCTGCTGGTCCCTATCAAAGGAATGCAATAACATGATCTTCAGGGATACTGAATTGAATAGCATGATGGTGTTCCAACTTGGGGTCAAATTACTTCAAGAAAGCTTACTTGTCACCCATTGGAAGACCCCTAGTCTCCCACCTTCTACCTGGGACAACAAAATTTCCATGAACTGGGGATTGGATAAGGGATTTGCCAAATTTGATAACACCAAGATTGTTGCTCGAAATGCCACTGTTTGGACTCCTCCTCATGCTACTTGGCACAAGTTAAATTTTGATGGCTCAGTTTGCAATTAGCTCTAGGCTAGTGGTGGTGTCATCCGTGATCACAATGGCTACTTAATGGCGGCCTATGCTGGACCCCTTCACAACCATACTATCAACTAGGCTAAGGGTATGGCTCTCCTTTAGGGATTGAGATTTGCCTTGTCCATTGGGTGCAACAACATTTCTATCAAAGGGGACTCCAAAATAATAATTGATGCTTCCAAGGGTAGTTGAAATGTTGGTTGTAAAGTGGATAGCATTTTGAGTCATATCCGTGAAATAATGGATCGCATGAACAGGGTTACAATCATGAACATATATAGGGAAGGCAACGTGGTTTCTAACACTATGGCTCTACCGGTCTGCAACTAGGTGGGCTTCGGTGTTGGAGAGCTGTTAGTCATCTACCCCAAAATAATCAAGACCTACTTAGGCAGGAGAAGAGAGAAACTGAATTTGAATCTCATGAAGTTTAAAAAGGATAGCTTGAGTGGGACACCTTGTGGTGGGCCTGGGTGCTAGCACATTTTTGTGACCCCTATCACAACCTCTTTTACCTACCACATGGCTCACTATGTGTGTAACTTAAAGTATGAAAGGGTTCTAATGTGGCATATGGGCAAGAGTCTTTTTTTAAATGACCATCATTATTTTAAATGGCCTCTAGGAAATAAATCTTTAAAGGTTGTGAATAGATACGAAGTGGATTTTTCTGAAGATAATTATTATGGTAATTATGGGTTATCATGTACTTCTCATGTTTTAACCCCGATGGCATTCACAACAAGGCTTTACGATCCCCAAGAAAATCAAAGCCTTAATCACTCTGCAATTTGACACGACTTTAAATTCCTTGTTTGTCTTTTTTCTCGACATTCCCAATCTTTGTTGTGAGATTTTTCAGAGAGCTAAGTTTGGTGTGAGAGTTCTTTCCTCTGGTGTTCCTCTGGTTTCTTGTATTATCTACAGGTGGCTCGGGAGGAAGAAAATGGGTGGTGATAGGAAAAGAATTGAGTCAAACAAGATTGAAGAGGAATTCTCCTCGAATCCCATGGTTATGTACTTTTGCAAGGAGGGAGGTATCCTGTAGTTCATGGAATGCCTTGAAGGCCATGATGAAATGATATCAAAATAGGTTGCCAAAACTTGGAATGATAGGCAAGTCACCATTAACGAAATCTCCTTCCAGGTCAATGAAGAGGTTATTAGCCAGGCGACAGGAATGTCGACCATTGGTAGGAAGTGGAAAAAAATTGCTAAGACCTAGGTGAAGATAGGATTTATGTAATTCTTCAAGGATGATGCGACCCCTTCTCCTTTAAATGGTGTCTACGCTGTCGTTGAGCTCCCAAATTTTTGGCCAAAGATGTGCAAGCTCATGATGAAATATTTCACTCTAAAGGGTTGGTTTGGTTCATTTTATAACTATCATCTCCCATTTCTAAACCATTTTTGTCACAAGCTGTTAATTTCCTTTCCTTTCTTCCTTATTCATTCATTGGAAGCTAATGTGAAGGTGGTGAATGAAGCCATTTCCATTGGTAAAAACCCTGTCTATCTCCATCAGGGCCTTATCCTCTGCTTATACAATTTCCACCATGCCCTCTACTCCCCTCTACCTCCATAGGTTTCTCACACCACTCACAAACCCTTGTCATCATTAGTGTCCCTTAACTAGGGATTCCCTACTCCCACTGAGTCTAAAGCTGGTGCGACCCCTGCTTCAAGCCCTAAATATTTTGAAACCCAACCCAACCCCATCTCTCAAAAACATTCCCTTGACCGAGGTGTTAGCTCTCAACCCCCTCCCAAGAAGCATAAAAAGATTGTCATTAATTTGGACTATCCCTAGACCTCTGAGCCCCATCCCACCTCTACCTACCACTCCTCCCTCCTTGCCAAAGAGCAAGGAAAAAGATCTATTAGAGAGCTCATGAGCCGGGAGAATGTTTTTGCCTAGGAGGATGCCTATGTCGGCTCTCCTAGAAAAGAGAACCCAGTGAATGTCACTAAAAAGATGGAAACTAATCTTGATGAGGACACCTAAACCAATGTGGTTGAGGAGGAGATGAAGGAAAATGACCCCAGCGAGGAGAAAGGGCACACTGGTAGTGGCCTCATGGGGAGAATTAAGTACGAGTTTTCCTTCATGGAGAATACGGTGTCTAAACTCACCTGGGACCTAGAAGCTACCAACAAGAATTTGATGGATGTCAGTAAATTCATGCTTAAAGTGATGCATGCATCTGCCACTACTCTCTGCCTCCTCAATGAGATGGCCTCAGAGGACAAGGAAGCTGTTAAAAGTAATTGGGAGCTCTTCAACTTTCTGAATGAAGAGTGGGCGGACCTTCTGCTGTTGAAGCACTTATGGGATGGAAAATAGCTCTATGGCTTCTTGTGAATGAGAAGATGGAGGCTTCTATTGTTTCCTTGCCTCTTTTTTGGTTAAATTTTGTTTACTTACGCATGCTCAAAACTCTGATTTTGGTTTTGAGCCCTGCTTGGCACCCGGTTGGGTTTAACTTGAATGTTTTCAAAAAATTTCTGCAGATGTGTGTTACTCTATGTATGTGGTGGTTGTCATTGTGCTCCATTTTTGTTTTTGATCATGGCAGACTGTCTTGCTATAATGTTGCTTGCTATGGTGGTTAACTTTCTATTAATTTCATAGTCAACCTCTTTGTTCTATGGCTCAGCACCCTTTTTTACTACTTCCTTTATCAAAAACATGGAGATACGAGATAATGGATAATTATTCCTTGAATGTCAACCTACATGGAGAATGAGATTTGGGGTAAGACAACTAAAAAACATACACAAATAAAAGATATTATGTGATTTTTAACAATTTTACAACAAGAGAAACTTGGATATGAACAAAAACAAACATGTAAAACCCATAATAGCTCAGACCAATTCTTCATCCCATTGGGCCTTGGAATCATAAAAAATATAATATTACACAACAAATTTTCACTAATATCATATGATCGAAGAACATTTCCTTACAATTTTCTTAACAAAAATCCCAACCCAACCTACTTATGAAAATCCTATTAGAAACTAAAGTCCACCAAGATAATTGAGAGAGGGGGGGGGGGGTCAATCAGTTATCAGATAAATACAACTTTTATCAAATTTAATAGATTTTAACCATGTAATAAATGTAACCAACAACCATAGAAAGATAAACATACACAATAACACAATGACACTAGATATGTTGACTAGGGAACCTCTTCATCAAAGAGTAAACCCCGGTGGGAATGTTGCCCAAAAAATATGCTCTTATATGAAAGTTCCTTGTGAGAGGATGGAATTTTTTAGGAGTCTTATGAAATACATTCAGTACATATGAGTCCCTGTTAGGATACTTTGAATCCCTGCTAAAAGATTCTAACTCTGTTACGAGTTATGGAAGACAGAAGGACCCACTGCCCAAATAGCTTCAGGTGTAAGATCACTGAACACACTATCCAACTAATCTTTTTATTACTCAATAGAATAATACCAAAATATTACTGATCTCAACACTTTAATACTCCTTCTCTGACTATGCCAAACTGCACCAACTACTTCATCATATCTCAATACAAGATCTCTATACTTTGCATATCCTCTCTCAACAATTATTGCACAATTCTGCAATCCACTTTAAAATACAATACACAACTACATATTACAACAAGGAAAATTTTCCTTCCTCTATACCACACTCAAGTAATTACAAATGAGTCAGCATACAAATTACAAAATAAAAGTTTCCATGTGTTACATAAAAATTACACAAAATTGTCGACTTCCAATTAAGATAATTCTTCACTCATGTGACCTCAGATCTTGTGCTCACATACACGTCACTAAAATTATGTCTTCAAATACCTCATAACTATGCATGATCTAATTCATTCCCGATTAGGAGATATCATCTGATTTCCACAAACTGCTACTTAGGAACACTGCCTGAGTACTACTTCCACTGATTTTCTCATAACTATCATGAATAAATGAATTACCATATGCGCTCTTAACCATGATCTTATAAAAAATTATAGAGTAAGTCCTCAACTCCACATAGGTTCATCTACAATATACCAAGTGTGCTAACTCAAACATTGTCTACTTCTATGCTAATCTTTAGTAGATCATTATGTTGCCATCAATGACAATCATAGTCATGAATGCAACAACAACTGCTACACAATGGCTGCAAATACTCCCCCATATGATATATTCAACATTCATTCCTAACTATCTCCCCCATTAACATTCATGGAAACATAGATGAAAAACATCCAAGTTCCATGAATACCAACACTACAACACAACTGCTCTAAAAATGCTTTCAAATCCTCTTCATCAATCAAATCTTGCTTCATTTTCCTATTCAATTCTCTTCAATAGATGATTTTTCATGTATACTTCTCCCCCATTCACATCAATGACAAATGTTTCATCACTATGTCAATAACAACTTCAATGTCAAAAGACACTATTCAGAAAATACATTCACTAGAGTTGTCATGACTCAGCTCAGACACACACTCCCCCATAGAGGAAGTACCACAATCTAGTCTAGAAGAAAGATATGGCTCATATACCACTAGATGAATGCAACAATCTACATCATTTCTTAAGAGTAAGCTAGGGCATAACCCCAAGCATACCTCTTAGATACTCAAATGTATCCTTAGGCAAAGGTTTTGTAAATATATTTGCAATCTGCAATGAGATACTTTATCTCTATATTCTTTGTCTTAGAATGTAACACAGGGTTCTTAGACATACTAACTATGCTAGTGTTATCACAATGTATAACAATAGGCTCAACAAATTTTATTCCAATATCCTTCAGCATTTATTTCATCCAAATTATCTAATTATAATTGTTTGCTACTACTGCATATTTTGCTTCTGTTGTGCTTTATGAAATACAATTCTACTTCTTGCTTAGCCAAGAAACCAATCTTCCTCCAAGGAAAAATGCTCCACCACTAGTGCTCTTTTTTTCATCAACACTACCTCCCCAATTAGCATATGTATATGCACATAGGGTAAAATCATCACATTTTTCATTCCACAATCCATACTCAATTGTGCCTCTTAAATACCTTAGTATCCTTTTTACTGTTGCATAATGTGATTCTTTGGGTTCAACTTCAAATCCCTCTACAATTCCAACTTCATGTGATATATCAGGTCTTGTATGAGTTAAATATTGCTATCCTCCAATCATAGATCTGTACTTTTTCTATTCCACTGCACGAGTCTCATTTGTGCTAGATAACTTGTGTCTAGTTACCATAGGTGTTCTAGCTGGCTTACAGTTCTCTATTCCTAATCTTTTCAATAAGTCATTCAAGTACTTTGATTGACTTACAAAGATACCATCATTATTCTATGTTATCCGCAATCCTAAAAAATATTTCATTTCACCAATCATACTGATTTCAAATTCAATCTTCATTTCATCTGCAAATTTATCAATGGCTTCATCTTCTCCTGGAAAGATAATATCATCAACAAAAATAACAACTAACAAACCATTTTCAATTTCCTTTGTGTACAGGTTGCTATTAGTTGTGCCTTTAGTAAATCTCAATTTTATAAAATACTTATCCAGTCTTGCATACCAAGTTCTAGGTGCTTGTTTTAGTCCATATAAAGATTTCCTTAGTTTACATACCATATCTCCTTCTTGAGTTAAAGGAAAACCTTCAGGCTGCTCAATGTAGACTTCTTCTTCCAATTCTCCATTTAGAAATGTTGACTTCACATCCATCTAATACACTTTGAATTTTTTATAAGCTGATAGGCCAAAAATATTCTTACTGCTTCAATTCTTGCTACTAGTGCAAAATTTTCTTCATAGTCAATTCCTTCTTGTTGTGAGTATCCTTTACATACCAATCTTTCTTTTTTCCTTACTACTTCTCCTTGTGCATTCATCTTGTTTCTGAATACCCATTTTGTTCCTATAACATTCTTATCTTTAGGTCTAGGGACCAATTCCCAAGTCTTGTTCTTTTCAATCTGATCTAGTTTTTCTTTCATAGCTTTAATCCAATGTTCATCTTCATAGGCTTCACTAGTAGATTTAGGTTCAATTTGAAAAATCAAACACAACTATTCTTGTACCTTATTTCATGTCAAAACTCCTCTATCTATGCTTCCAATAATCTTCTCAATATGATGATCCCTTGATTGATTCCTATTAGGTGTCACTATCTCACTTCTTGTTTCTATTGTAGGTTCTTCAATGATTTCTTCACTATAGCTTTCACTCAAAAAATCACTGTCACTTTCATAGAATAATTCAGTAGTCTCTAGATTAGTTCTAGGATGAGTTCCTTCATCTGATTTATAATCAAGCATTCTTTCCTGAATTTTGAACTTTTCATCAACTTTAACATTTTCACTCTCAAGAATAGTCTTAGTTCTTGTATTGTAACATCTATAAGCTTTTCTCTTGAATGAACATCCAAGAAATATACCTTCATCACTTCTAGGATCAAACTTTCCAATGTCATCATCTCTCTTAATATAACATTTTCTTCCAAAAATTC
This sequence comes from Chamaecyparis obtusa, assembly GCA_027943335.1. Lineage (NCBI taxonomy): Eukaryota > Viridiplantae > Streptophyta > Pinopsida > Cupressales > Cupressaceae > Chamaecyparis > Chamaecyparis obtusa. The sequence goes on from BSBK01014190.1 coordinate 96,441, forward strand.
TAAAATACTTAACTAATGGTGCATGTCCAAACCACAGATCATAGGGTGTCTTGTCTGTGTCTGCTTTGATTTGTACTCTGTTCATTGTATACACTGATCTGTTTACTACTTCTCTCTAGAATATCTTCACCAAATCATTCTCAAATAACATAGCTCTTGCTGCTTTAGTCACTAATCAGTTTCTTCTTTTTGCAATACCATTTTGTCTAGGTGTCCTAGGGGCTGAAAACTATCTCTTAATACCATTCACTTCACAAAAAATGATAAATTCCTTTGAAGTAAATTCTCCACCTCTATCAGATCTCAAACATTTAATCTTCATTCCAGATTCATTCTCAACTTTATTCTTAATGATCTCAAACTTATCAAATACTTGAAACTTTTCTTTAAGAAATGCAATCCACATCATTCTTGTAAAATCATCAACAAGAATCATAAAATACTTTTCTCCATAGAATCCTCTAGTCCTTGTGGGACCACTCAAATATGTATGAATAATTTCTGACTTCTCTGTTGTTGTAAACTTCTTGCTGGGAAATGAGCTTCTCTTATGTTTAGTCATCACACATTCTTTGCAAATCATGTTAGTAGGCTTCATAATTTTAGAGAAATCTCTTACTGCAAGTGTAGTACTTGCTTTCACAATGTTATCAAAATTTATATGACAAAATCTTCTGTGCCATAACCAACTATCATCAATCTTAGTAATCAAGCATGTCATCTCAGTAGGATTCAACTGAAAAATATTACCTCTAGTTCTAGATACAATAGCAATCAAATTACCATCCTTGTCTTTGATTACACAAGTTTTCTCAGTGAACCAAACTTGATATCCCTTATCAAATAGCTATCCAAAACTCAAAAGATTATGTTTCAAACCAACTGCAAAGTAAACATCATCAGTATTAGTCTTTCCTTCAAGAGTAATAGATCCTATACCTTTAATCAAACAAGGTGCATTGTTTCCAACTCTAACAATTCCTCCATCATAATTGTTAAACTTTATGAACTTCTTCATGTATCTAGTCATATGATGTGAATAACCACCATCTATAATCCAATTAGTTTTCTTTTCTACTTGAGAAACTAAAGCCTTTTCTTCCTTAATTTTTTGTTTTAGGATTTTCTTCTTTAATTGCTACAAATCCTATATCATCATTCTCAGTATCACTTTCACTCAAAGATTTCTCCAAACTAGCTTCAAGTTCTTCATCATTTTCATAATAACATTCTTTAGATCTCCTAGGTTTAAAGTTCTTTCTATACTTCTTGACTCTCTTAGGACATTTAGATGCAAAATGACCAAATTCTTGACAAGTCCAACATTTAAAAATTTTCTTACCCTCTAGTTCTCTTTTCACAAGCAAGGAAATACCTTCTTAAATCTTCTTGTCTTCTTCATTTCTAGATTTTCTAGTGCTATCATAATCTCTACTCAAACTAGTGCTTCTTGACAAAGTAGGGCAAACACTAAGAGCACTGAATATTGTCTCCATTCTAGGCAAGTCTCCTGATAGTCTCAAGTTCATCTCTTCTACTTCCAATCTTCCAAGATGAGTTTCTCTGGTAAAGTTCTTAGTACAAGGTATAACTTGTTCAATCATTTGTGTTGTCTTCTTAAATGCAGGAGTCAATGTCCTCATAATTTTCCATATTAATTCATTCTCTGTCTTGTTTCCTCCAAAATATTTTATACCTGCAACAATCTCTGACATTCTACCAATATAGCTTCTAATAGATTCATCGTCCATCATTCTTATATCTTCAAATGCACATATCCAATTATGTAATCTGACTTTCTTTGCATGTTCATCACCTTCAAAAGTAGATTGTAAAGCTAACCAAATTTCATGAGATGTTTTTAGATATTTTACCTGACTGTACTCATTTTACGGAAGGGCTGACAAGAGTGCTTCTTTGGAAAGTATGTTACACATGAATAGATCTCTTTCCTCATTAGTACATTCTTCAATCTTATCCTCATCAATAATAGTCTTTTGATTCTTTGTGATTAAACCATAACCTGGTCCTAAACAAAGTAAGTGAGTCTTCATATTTTCTTTCCAGCTATTAAAATTTACTCCATCAAACTTAGGGGTTTCTTTCCTGAAATTATTCACCATGGATCTCCATAAGCTATTAAACTTTTCCTTCAAGGACCTGCTTCTCTGATACTAATTGCTAGAAAGTAAAGTCCACCAAGATAACTGAGCGGGGGGGGGGGGGGTGGTGGTGAATCAGTAATCAAATAAATACAACTTTTATCAAATTCAATAGATTTTAACCATGTAAGAAATGTAACCAACAACCATAGAAAGATAAACATACACAATAACACAATGACACAAGATAGTTGACTAGGGAACCTCTTGATCAAAGAGTAAACCCCGGTGGGAATGATAACTAAAAAAGATGCACTAATATGAAAGTTAATTGTGAGAGGATGGACTCTATTAGGAGTCTTATGAAATACATTTAGTACATATGAGTCCCTGTTAGGAGACTTTGAATCCCTGCTAAAAGATTCTAACTTTGTTAGGAGTTATGGAAGACAGAAGGACTCACTGCCTAAACAACTTCAAGTGTAAGATCAATGAGCACACTGTCCAACTGATCTTTGTATTACTCAACATAATAATTCCAAAAGATTATTGATCTCAATAATTCAATACTCTTTCTTTGACTATGCCAAACCGCATGAACTGCTTCATCAGATCTCAATACTAGATCTCTATATTTCGCATATCCTCTTTCAACAAGTATTGTACAATTCCACAATCCACTTTCAAATACAATACACAAATACATATTACAACAAGGAAAACATTCCTTCCTTTATACCACACTCAAGTAATTACAAATGAGTCGGCATACAAATTACAAAATAAAAGTTTCCACACATTACATAAAAATTACACAAAACTGTCAGCTTCCAATTAAGATAATTCTTCACTTGTGTGACCTCAGATCTTCCACTCATGTCCTTGTCACTAAAATTATGTTTTCAACTACCTTATAACTATGCATGATGAGATTCAATTCCAATTAGGAGATATCATCTGATTTCCACAAACCGCTAGTGAGGAACATTGCCTGAATACTGCTTCCATTGATTTCCTCATAACTGTCATGAATAAATGAATTACAGTATGTGCTCTTAACCATGATCTTATAAAACATTATAGAGTAATTCCTCAACTCCACATAGCTTCATCTTCAATATCACAAATGTGCTAACTCAAACACTGTCTGCTTCTCTGCTAATCTTTAGTAGATCACTGTGTTGACATCAATGACAATCACAGTCATGAATTCAACAAAAACTACTACAAAATGGCTATGAATACTCCCCCATAGGATATATTCAGCATTCATTCCTAAAAAATCCCTGCATAAGACCAAAAAATCTACAACTCTTGTCAAGCAGTTAATTGACCCTTCAGATCAAAGAATGAAAAGAAAGTCACATATATCATAACAAGACACTAAATGTGAATAACTCTTTGTTTTATTTCATATAAAACCTTACTGAATTGTACACTAGAGAGATATGAAATCATAATTTTATTTCTATTAAAATTTGTTGCTACCTCTAACATAAAAAAGATATACAACTACAACAATAAAAAACCTAAAAAATCTTTCAACAAAAATTCATAAAAGTGCTCCAGGGAGGATTTACAAATCTATGTAAAAATAGAAGAACTTGCTACTGGAAGCAAGGATGTTTAGATATAATAGAATGGTCTACCAAAACAAAGAATTTGGAATAATTAGACAAGAGAAGATAAAAAAATATATAGGAAAAAGAAGTGTTATCTCTATTTGAGCATTAAGTATTGTCATTAGTATCAAATGAGTTCAGTTGGTAATCTTAAGTTACTTCTGTCGGTAAAGGTTACAATAAGGATTTAAAAAAGTCAATCTGTTGAACTTAAAAAGCCTTCATACTAAGCATATAGAAGGAAGAAAATAAAGCTATAAGAATATAGTTTTAACCCAGCATATTCACCAAGTGTCGGGAATTAAAGAGTACCGAGCCAGTAATCATCGAGCATTCTACACACCGCACATCATCTATTCACCGAATAGTGAATGGAGTGACTATTGAGTTTTTTAAGAAATGACATTGTAATACAAAATGGCACATATCTCTATACAAATAGTTTACATGGATCTATAAACGGTTTACCAAGATTGAGACACATTTAATATGGATGTAATCATTTAATTTTGTGATGATTCCTATGTAATAGTTAGATCTAGGTTATTTTTGTGCACTGTTAATCTTAGGTTTTCTAAGATGATGTAACCCTAATTAGGTCAAATCATTTTGATATATAATTCTAAAAGATGTCATTTTAAGGATGCATGATATATGAGATCATGAAGTAGTAGCCACACATAGGACATCAAAGATTAGAAAAGGGTTATATGATAGAGAATTTATTCAGTGATAGTATCAGTTTTATCAAAAACATAAACGGCTGCCAAGTAGGACATAAGGTTATATTCTACACATTGAGGTGATATCTATTTGGTATTTCATAGATTTGATTCAGACAAGTAAAATTTCTCATTTCCAGATATTCTACTGTTATCAATTTGACCATTGTAGCAGGTTTTAAATCTCTTAACAGAGTAGACTTAACCGTCTTATGTAAATCTCTTAACTGAGTGCACACATAATTTTTGTTTCTAAAATCCTTTAAAAAGGTATATCTACTTGATCTTATGTTACTCCTAATAGGGTAAGATCATCAGAATTGATAAAAAATTATAGCCTTAATCGACATATTTTATTTAAAGTAGGAGTGAAGAATTTCTGGGTGTCATCCCCACCGCAGTTTTTACCTTCTAATAAGGGTTTCTACGTAACCAAAATACTTGAGTCATGATTTAACAATTTCATGTATGATTTATTGTTTTTTTTCATGCATTTTACATTTACAAGTTATTTGAATCTATGTTACAAACAATGGACTCATTCAGTTAGTTAAGCACTACTATTGTAGATTGATAAGTATTAAAAGTTTTTAAGGGTATTGATTCACTCCTCCCTCTTAGTAATATACCTCTCCTATCCCAACAATTGGTATCAGAGCTAGATATCTTATTAAGGAATTTTAACCACTGAAGAGGTAAAGATCTCAAGATAGAGAGATATAGGTTGGACAAGACTATTTAGAATCAAAAGATACAAATGAAAATCTTCAATGAACAATACAAGAAAGACAAATATGAATTGAAGAAGTTACTGATTCAGAGAAAGGATATGGCTATTCGCTATAGTGAACTTGATTATCATGAAGAAGATATTGATGATCCATTTGAGAATTCTAGATCTAGATTAGGCAGTATATCTGACATATGTGAAGGAGAAATTTATGATTTGTTTGAGAAGAATCTACAACTTATTGAATAAGTTAAAGCTTTGCAGATCAGACAAGAAGCACAAATGGTAATGTCATGAATAATACTAGGCAAGCCCAACAAGAAGAAAAAATTGGCTATTGAAGACAAAAGACAGATGACTAAGAAACTACAAGAGAAGGAATCTGAGATACTAAGACTTACCAAGCATCACTTTGAAATTTCTAATCAGATGGTTGTTATAAGTCAGGAAGTTAACCAAGTGAACAATGAGCTTACAAGGAAACTTGAAGACATCGGTGAACTCAGAGAAGAAAATGAGACATTGAAACATGAAGTCAAAATGCAACAACATCATAATGAAATGATTAAGAAAGCTGAAGAAAGTTCTAAAAGAATTGATGAATTTTTAATCAGTCAAAGAGGACTTGGAACTACTACTAGATTAGGTTACACCAAGAAAGGAGAATCATCAAGAGAAGCTGAAAAAGTGAATGCCTACACAAATCAAAGACCAAAGAAGCTATCATGTTATCATTGTGGAAAACCAGGCCAAACATCCAATGTTTGTAGGAGCAAAGCTAACGGTATTCCTAAATCCACTCCTAAGTTTAATGGTCATTGTTATAGCTGTAACAAGTATGGACATCAAGCACTTGAGTGCATATCTAAGTTGAATAGGACTCCTAATAAATATTACATGGAGAAATAGTGTCACACTTGCAACATGCATAGACATATATCACAAGAATGAAGGACTAAGATGAAGCAGGTCTGGATACCGAAAGGACAAAATAAGACCTATCAACCAAGAAGATGAGGTAATGCTTATACTTGAGATTATAACACTTGGGTTAATTACACAACATATCAAAGGTATGGACATATTGCAGCTAATTGCATGAGGAAGAACTAGAGAGGTAGATCTTGCAATTGGGCCAATACTAGTATGGCATGTTTACATTGCCGCAAGATCGGTCACTTAAGTAAAGGTTGTAGAGATTTAGCACCAGAAATAGAATTTTATGAGAATGACAATACAATCGAGGATATCATGAGATTAAGAAATACTGTGTGGCGAAGAGAGTCAAGTGCTAATGCTGAGTCAAGAAATGCAGTCGGTGACACCTCAGCCATTAGTTTGGGTGACATCACCACTTACACCTATGTTGAAAAGGTATGTATGGAACTACAAATTCTAATTAGTTATATCTTACATATAGTTCCTTATATATAATTTTTACATACCAAATTTGCATGCAAACAAGATGCGCTATGTCATGATATGCTTTGAGCTTTAAATATATACAGTCGGTGTAAGCTAGACCAGGCAAGAATTTGTCAGTCAGTAACTATTATCAAGGTTAACCGAGTCATGGTATTAATCGAGTGATATCCTATGTGTTAACTGAGCTTTGAATATTTTGTAGTATACACTAAGCACAACTATTCTTACCAAGTCATTTTAGGTCAAGTATTTATTGGAAAAATTTTAAGTGCAAATTTAAAAATTGCTATAAATACACAATGAACTTAGTTTATTTTTCACATTACGAACACAAAGAACTGAGAGATTTAAAGAGGGAATTTGAGTGAAGGATTTCTAGAGTAGTTGAATAGAGATTTGAATGTTTTTGAGTAGATTTATCATAGTTACAAGTAAGTTCTATCTACATCGAGATATTTCATTACTATATCCTGAATCCCTAAATTGAAGAATAATGGAATCCGCATCAAAGGTCAACAAATCTAAGACTCGAGCTGAGGAGGATGTTAAGTTAATTATATCTGTAACATGGGATGAGATGAAGTACAAACTTCATCCAAAAGTTTCTTTGTAGGTGAACAAAATCGGAGCTTTTTTGAGCATACCACCTAGGGTTTTGCTGGTTGAAGATATCCATGCCTACATACACTACAAAATTGGTGAGATTGGTGACTTTGAGCTCATATCCACACTTCAGGAGTTAAGTGTTGATGGGAAACTGAAGGATGATCATGAACATTTGAGAGTAAAGGGTTTTTTAAATGCCCTACATTTCCCAAACATTTTCTAGAATGAATGCATCAAGATAGTTTTGAGCCATGTACATGATGGAAAACTATGGTTGGATGAACCTATTAAGATCACCAGGTACATTATTCACATAGTTACCAGTTATCGTATAATTGACAAGGTGAAAGCACTGAAGAGTGCATCAAGATCCGAGATAGAGAAAGCTATTGGATCTGAATGGGATAGTAGAGCACTGAAAATCAACACCATCATTGATCCTGAAACCAGGTTGGGTGTAAATGTTATTGGTTACAAAATATTTCAATCAAGAAGACCTAATTGTTTACTGTGCAGAGCTATGGACATAGCTTACAAAATTGTGAAGATGGGATTTCAGTTGGACCTTGCCAAGCAATTGCTAAAACAATTAGAAGAGAACATGAGAACCATTCAGTCGAAAAAATCAAACACATGTAAGTTTGGATCATTGCTACTTTGCATATTTTTCTAGTGAATTTTTTTCCCCCTCCATCGGTAATGGTGATTGGACTACTGATAAGCTAGTTACTCTATAATTTAATGACTTTATTCAAAGTTTGGGACATAATTTTGTGAGTATAATGGATGTTTATTTTGAAAAATTTAAAGATAAAAGAATGTAAGAAGTAGGATACCAAGATAGTTGGTTGAGGAGTATGAGCATGACATTTGTTTATTAGTAGACACCGACTATACAATCATTAACGTAGTTGAACCCAGGACAAAATGGTTAGCACCAATGGGCTATGAGATTGATATTGACTGAGCATCTAGGTCAATCAAGGGTTTTTCTAGAAGATCCTAAGGATTCACGGGCCACTAGGTTTGGAACCTATGAGGAGGCCAAATAGAGAATAAAAAGGGATCTTTTCATTGGAAAAGTTACAAATAAATCTAGGAAAATGATGGATAAATTAGTGAAACAATTTGGAGATGATGAAGATGATTGATGAAGGGTGCTCCCCTTAATACCGCAAACACATAACAGAAATAAAGAAACAACAACAATATGCGAGAACAAAAAATTGGCTTCTTATTATCTCCACAAATGTGGAATTACAAACTTTCAGAATTACAATATGCAAAGCCACATGGGCATTCCCTTACAATATTCTGTAGGACAAAGCCTCGAATTATTACCTAGATCTGCTACCTAGAACTATCCCCAAACTGCCTAAGACAACACTACAGACCTTTCTCATATAGGCAATTTCCACCGCCCGAAAAGGTTCCAGAAATTTAGCCCTTAAGACCAACTATACATAGAATTAATTTATTTTCACAATTTTTACAATAGGATCAGCTCAAAAGAAATACAAAATATGATTTTAGGTAACCCAACTTCTAGAGGCCATAAATTTCTAACTGTAGCTTCATTTTTCTATTGTAACCACTTTTCGAAAATGCCATGACAAGATCTACAACACCTAACAAATGCTAGGGCCAGTCAGCTGAGGGTCGATCACAATCCGGAGCCTCTGAGGCCTTCAAAATTGACCTGAAAGATTTCATACCCAAAAACCTCAATAACTTCACCAATACTGATGATGTGGCAATGAAACTCAATTGGTAGGTTAAAATGATTGAGATGAACCTCCAACTATGAAATCAAAACATTCCAAGATCATATGACCAACTTACTAAAAATAGTAAGTTTCCACAAATAGCAGCTCTGCACAAGATACCCCTTATTAGAAAGCAAACAAAAATATTTTTGGGTGATGCAAGATTTCTCTTACACCCAGGATGCTCCTGCATCAGACACCTGGGGTAATTTGAGAAGTGACCCTGTCATGACTCAGGTGTACAAAGGAAAACCAAGATGGTTAACCTCCTCCTTTGCTAGCCATGATGAATCTTCAACAGGTCATCCTTTCCATTTGACCAAATACTCTTCATATGTCTTGTTCCTTGTGCTTCTACCAACATGACTATCCAGTATGTCTTCAATCTCCTTGATATCTGAACTGGTTGCTGGAATACTCCACTGTGCTGCTGTAACCTCATCTTCAACACCTCCTTCATGATACTCTGTCAGATCTGAAACATTAAATACTGGTGAAATATTTAGCTCAGTAGGCAACTTGACCTCATATGCATTTCCTGAATCATGCTTCTTCAGTATCTTACATGGCCCAAACTTCTTCATTTTCAGCTTGTTATATGTACCAATCGGAAATCTTTCCTTTCGCAAATGAACCATGACTTCATCTCCAACCTAAAATTCCTTATGCCTCCTTTTCTCATCTGCCTTAGCCTTATACTACACATTCATCTTGGTAATATGCTTCCTCACCTCCTCATGGATGTTCTTCAAATGTTCTGCAAAATCCTCAGCTTCAACACTACTTATTTTCCCTTTATCTATCTTTCTCAACTCAGATGCATTTCTGGGACTACGTCCATATACAATCTATGGATGATGTGATGAACTAAACTTCAAATCTATCTTCAACTCTTTACTTTCTGCTAGTGTTATTTTGTGTGCTGCCTTATTTAGAAAACTAGTTCCTGGAATCAAGTCCATCTAATGACTGATCTTTCTTACTGGTGGTAATCCATCAGGCACATTATTAGATACAATATCCTGAAACTCATTCAATAATTTTGCAACTTCTATAGGTACATCTTCTACTTTCTCTTTCCCAGCCTTTGGAATTAAGGTAAAACACATATGCTCATGCCTCATACCATCTGAGAAATTTCCTCTATCAACAAAAGTTATTCTTGCATTACCACATACCTCTATTTCCTTCAATGGTTTTAGCTTATGTCACACTCCATCCTTTGTCAGGGAATAGGTATTCGCATGACCATCGTGTACAACACATCTATCAAACTACCAAGGTATACCCAACAACATATGACATGCATCCATAGATATGATATCACATAGTACCTCATCTTGGTACCCGCCGATCTTGAACTTCACTAGGCATTGTTCACTGATCATGACCTTGTGGTCATCCTACACCCAGGCAACCCGATATGGATGTGGATGTTTCTACCTCTCAAGCTTCAAGTTTGTCACCATCTCTTTTGACACCAAATTGTCAGTGCTTCCACTATGAATAATCATATCACAACATTTACCCTCACACTTGCATCTAGTGCGAAATAGGCTCCTCCTTTGTTCAGATTCATTCTCATCACTCAATAGGACTCTTCTATTAATCAACGTTTCTCCTCTTTCAACATCTTCAAAATTTGATGATCTGGCATCCTCATCTACATTTGCAACTCTGACCTGGCCTTCATTCCTCCTATCCATCCATCCTTGGTGTTGAGGACATTCAAATGCCCTATGACCTTCTTCTCCAAAGTGAAAACATGTTCCACGAAAGCCTCCTCTTCCAGATTCTTGTCCTCTTCCTCTTCCTCTCTGATCTCTATTATTCTGATCATGGAAATGATTGGAATTATCTCCTCTTTGATTTTGACTATTATTGGCCTCATCCTAATTTTTCAGATCTTCATTTCGGTCTCCATATGATCATGCACTAGATCTTCCATCACGACCTCTTCCACTTTGTCTACTCTCAAACTTCTTGTTCAACTTTTTCTCTACTTTTAGGGAAAACTGGTATGCCTCTTCAATACTATTCATTTGAACCAGATTCAATTCTTCCTAAATGCTCAGTCTTAACCCATTAAGGTATTGGGCAACTTTCTCCTTGTCAGCTTCTGCATGGCCTGTTCTGATGAGGATTCGATAGAACTCCTCTGTATAATCCTGAACAGATCTTCCTGCTTGCTTCAAACTTTGCATTTTTCCCAGTAGGTCAAGCTCATAATCAATAGGAATGAACTGTCACTTCAATTTATCCACCATCCACCCCCATCTTGTGATTTTATCCTTTCCTCTTCGATTTCACTCCAACTGAATCGATTTCACAAACTAGACCCAATCAGGATCCTCGATATCTTCATACTCAAAATATTCTTCACATTCATTGATCCAATCGATCAACTCTTCTAGGTTAAGATTTCTAGAAAATGTCAGGACCTCATTCTTAGGCCTCTTCCCAATCTTTGAGATAGCTCGAAAAAGTCTTTCTTCCTCCTAGTTCACAACTTTGACTTCTCCTTCTTAATCTTCTTCTTCGACTTCATCCTCGCTTTCATCTCTGACATTAAGATTCATTCCTCTGCGAATCTCCTCTTGCAATGCTCGCACTTGTCTCTGCAGTTCCCTAACTTCAAGTGTTACAACACCAGCTCTTCCACCACATTCCCTTCATGGAGGCATTTTCGCGCTTCTTGCTGAAACCCTAACCATGGTCCTAGTGTAAACTACCTCACAGTCGGTGATTTGTTTACACAGAAATCCTAACCCACGGTCCTAGTGCAAACTGCCTCACAATCGGTGATCTATTTACACACTCAGGAACTCCCGCTCTAATACCACTTGATGAAGGGTGTTCACCTTAATACCGCAAACACATAACAGAAATAGAGAAACAACAACAATATGCAAGAACAAAAAATTGACTTCTTATTATCTCCACAAATGTGGAATTACAAACTTTTAGAATTACAATATGCAAAGCCACATGGACATTCCCTTACAATATTCTGTAGGACAAAGCTTCGAATTATTACCCAGATCTGCTACCCAGAACTGTCCCCAAACTGTGTAAGACAACACTATAGACCTTTCTTATATAGGCAATTTCCACCACCCGAGAAGGTTCCAGAAATTTAGCCCTTAAGGCCGACTATACATAGAATTAATTTATTTTCATAATTTTTACAATAGGGTCGGCTCAAAAGAAATACAAAATATGATTTTAGGTAACCCAACTTTTGAAGGCCATAACTTTCTAACTGTAGCTCCGTTTTCCTATTATAACCACTTTTCAGAAACGCCATGATGAGATCTACAATGCTTGACATGCGCTAGTGCCAGTCAGTCGGGGGTCGATCATGATCCGGAGCCTCTAAGGCCTTCAAAATTGACCTGAAAGATTTTGTACCCAAAAACCTCAATAAATTCACCAATACTGATGATGTGGCAATGAAATTCAACTGGTAGGCTGAAATGACTTAGATGAACCTCCAACTATGAAATCAGAACATTCCAAGATCATATGACCAACTTACTAAAAATAGTAAGTTTCCATAAATACTAGCTCTGCACAAGATAGCCCTTACTATAAAGCAGACATAAATATTTTTGGGTGATGCAAGATTTCTCTTACACCCAGGATGCTCCTACATCAATGATGTAGATACACCTGAGGATATTTTGGTTGAAGTAGAAACTGAGGGCTAGTTACTCCTAGCTGATACTACATATGATGAAGAGGCAACCGAGTTAGAGAAAGAGATAGAGTCTACACTGGTTAAGGCCAGTCTGAAAAAGAAGGAAGAAGAAGTACAAACACGGGCAAGAACAAGATCTACAACTACTGCTTCACCACCTTTGAAGAAAGGAGTTGTGAAGATAACAAGGCCTATATCTACTAAGACTTATCAAAAGAAGATGGTGCAGAGGCACCTCAACTTTTGAGCATCATGATAAGTTGCATAATATCAACATGTTTAAGCTATTTAGGATTTCATGGAACTATGTCAATAAATGGTTAATTTACTTAAAATTGGATTGATGTATTTAAAAATGGCATTATATAATCATGGGTGGTGAACGGTTTTACAACTACCCTAGAATCTCTATTATGAGATGACATTGTAACTGAATAGGCACATGATGGGCATGGAAAGTGGATGGTTGTAACTATCCAAGATGGTGTACAATAGACATCTTTATGTAATAGAATAGAGTAGTGGAGAGAAAGTTATGAGTTATTGGAGAGAGAGTGTAATAGCGTGAAAAAAGGATTGGGCTCTCTGGCCTTCATCTAGAGAGCCATGCATGTTATATATGCTATTTGTTTCACAATGTTTTGCCTTTAATAAACATTTGGTTTTGGTGAAGCTCATCATCTCTCTCTCTCTTTCTTGTCTATGTTTTCATGTAATTCAATTTTGGTTATTTGAGGCAATTATGTAGGTCAATTTTGACAAAATCCTTTATCAATGGGTCGTTACCGATTTCTTGTTTTCATTTTTATGAAAGGATTCAGGTCTCTTGAGTCATTTATAAACAATACTAAATGATTCATTTTATTTACATTTCGAGTCTTCTCAACAATCCCAATTTGGGATGTTAGGTTAGAAAAGTCTATAGTCTGTTTATGTTTTTATTAACACTCTCATTTTAGATGATGGAAATGGTTTCATTTGACAGTGCATTGATTCAAAATCCATAATGGTGTTCAAAAGAAGTTACACCTTCTCTTATTGGTTTCCAAGGGAAGGTGATAAATATGGTTATGTCACATAGGGCCCGAGAGTCTGTGTTTAGATAGTCACTTTTGGAAGACATTTAATTGCAGAAATATATGTATTCATTAGCCGAAGATTGTAGAGTCTCATTCCTGTAGTAACCGGAGAAGATCATCATATTTTGAACACGGATTTTGGAATGGGAAAGGGTGGCAAGTTTATATTATAACCCATGCATGTTTGTGTTGGATCCAGTCCACCAAGTGGTGGAATGTACTCACAAGTCATGGAAAACCTACACATCAAATAATGATTGGTGAATATAGATTGATTATTGGTAAGTTGAAAGTTGGGACCGATACAAGAATCGGTTATTTAGAATGGAAGAATTTTTAATGCTTTTTATGTTATCGTGGGGCATAATATGAAGTTGAAATTATTGTGTTTATTGAGGTGTTAAGAGTTTGTGAACCTCTAATCTATGTTTATAGAGATGAAAAGGTATAAGATGCAGAGACAATGTAGATTTAAGGAAGCCAACGAAGTGTTGCAGATTCAAATAGAATAATCAAAAAATGTAAGAAGAATGTGTTGATGATACATTACATCAAAATAAAATAGAAGAGGCCATCATCCAGATGATGATAAAGTTCAAAAAGGTACCAATCGAATTCTCTAAATATGTATCTAAAATTTTATATGAGAAAGTATCTCCTAGATGGACATATGCCTTGAGTACAGAAAAAAAGATGAGGTAACACTCCTTGGTATTGACAATACCCACATTATCAATTCCCGACAGAGAAGATATGATGAAACAATATTCTAAGAGATTTTTGGTGAAAAGAAGAGCATTAAACATTTTGGCTAGAAAACTAGCAAAAGTAGATGAGAATAGTCAATTATTATGGACTTCTATTCTCCAATCTCGAGTTGAAGTTGACAAGTTAGCACTAGTGGTGACACCTGAGAAGAAGAGCATAAGAAAAGGTAAAGGATTACACTTAGATGATGTTGATCTGGCTGCCAAGTGTGTGCTATAAATGTGTCACACTTCTATGGATCATTACATTCAAGAACACTCAAGAATGAGGTCTCAAAAATTGATCCATAGCTCCCTAGGCATGGAGTGCAAGGGTTTTTAAGAATGCTCTCAGCTAGAGCTATTTAGCCTATAACCTTGCTAGTAAACCATGCAATGGGAGATTCAATGAAGACAAGGGAAAGAATGCCAATATCCTCAAGAATCAAGAATGAAAATGCAATGCAATGCTATGCTAGAAATGAAAATGCAAGCTAAGCTATGAAAGGAAATATGCAAGTGTTACAACCCAAGCTAATTAATCTATGTGAGCTAATCTAGAGCATAGAAATGAAGCTAATCTAAGAAAGCATAAATATGAAGCTAAGCTAAGAATGAAAGAATGAGATGTAGAATGAAAGAATGAGATGAAGATGCTAAGAATGCTTCAAATCTTCAAAAGCTCCAAAGTGACCTAGAAATCCTGCAGCATAAAGTTAGCATAAAAAGTTGAGGATCTAGAATGAAGAAGAGAGCTCTTCTTTTATAGGAAATGAGAAGGAATGAACCATGGAGATTAAGAGGCAAAAGATTTAATCAATGGTGGAGCTAAAAAGAGGAGCAATCCATGTGCACAAGTATCCTCCAATGAGAAAATAGGAGTTGACTTTTGTGTCCATATGAGACAAAAAGTGCTTTTCCCCTTTTTATAAAATAAGAATAATGTTTTATTTGTGCAACTTAGGATAAGAGGAAAAGTGGGGGCTTTTTATTTATTAAAAGGGGAGGAAATATTCCTTTTAATTAAATAAAAACTTAGGATAAGATGGTTGGCCCATAGAAAATAATCAAATAAATGATAGAACTAGGATTTGATCAAGAATAAACAATTGATGATTTAGCAAAAGGGGCTAATAGTCTAGATGACCATTTTTAGGTGTATACACCAAGGATCCTATAGAGCTATCTGACACCGAGGTACTACACACCACCATAGCCATAGATTTTTATCCAACAGGCTATTAAGAAGCATATCGGGGTCCTCTCGAGAAAACTATAATAAAAGGGACTAATGATGTTGTTATTGAAGAAATCATAAACATTGATCTTGAAGATGTTAAGGATGGTGAGGATAATACCATTGTTGCAAAAAAAACTGAAGAGACAATACCTACCTAGGCACCAGCAAGCATAATACCGGGTGACCTTCCTATTCTAGTACAAGAAGTTGAGATAATTTCTTAAAAGGAACCCGAAGGCTCAACCCCCAAGAAAAAAAAAGATACAAAAGGGGAGTAAAGAACAAGTGAATAGGGAACAACAAAGACAAATGTGCCTAAGGATACAGAGGGAGTGACATAAGCACCAGAAGAACCCAAGCCTGTAGAGACTACCAACACAATCGATTGAGACACCAGTCATCGAGCAGAAAAAATAAGAAAGTGTGTCAACCGAGCTTGAACAAACAAACATAGAGGTTAAAGCTCTAGTTCCCTTTGTAAAAACATCACCACAAGAGAATAAGAAGAAAAAGAAGCATAGAAAAGGTCTTGTCACATTAGATGTAATCACTAATACATTTGGGGTGAAATTGCGACGGCAATTTGCGACGGCAGGCAAATGTCATGCGGTTTTGGCTTTTTTTTTCAAATATAGCCCGACACCATCGCAATTTGCAACGACAATACATTTGGAATTGTCGCAATTGTGACGTTGTCGGGATATAAGCGCAAAATTAAAAAGGAACGTTGTCATTTGTGTTTTCAACAGCGCCGTAACCCTCCGCGAAATCACATCGGGATATAAGGGCAAAAAAAACAAGAACGTTGTCATTTGTGTTTTCAACAGCACCGTAACCCTCCGTGAAATCACATCGGGATATAAGGGCAAAAAAAACAAGAACGTTGTCATTTGTGTTTTCAACAGCGTCGTAACCCTCCGCGAAATCACAGCTACAATTTCTGAGTACGTTGGGTTTATTTTTCTTTTGTCATTATTATGTAATCTGGTATTCAGCTATTAGACAGCTAAAATACCCAGAAATGAGGACATATCTATGTTGAATTTATTGTTAGCGGCTTTGGTTATTTAAAAGTTTAATTTTATTTGTTCATCTTTCAAGCACAAACGTTTTGTGGACCGTAACGTCTTCATTGTTTCGGGTATGCAGTGAAACAACCCTAACTTGCAATTGCGATGTTGTCAGGATATAAGGGCAAAAAAAAAAGGAACGTTGTCATTTGTGTTTTCAACAGCACTGTAACCCTCCGCGAAATCACATCGGGATATAAGGGCAAAAAAAACAAGAACGTTGTCATTTGTGTTTTCAACAGCACCGAGAGAGATTCCCTCCATGAAATCATAGCTACAATTTCTGAGTACGTTGGGTTTATTTTTCTTTTGTCATTATTATGTAATCTGGTATTCAGCTGTTAGAGAGCTAAAATACCCAAAAATGAGGACATATCTGTGTTGAATTTATTGTTAGCGGCTTTGGTTATTTAGAAGTTTAATTTTATTTGTTCATCTTTCAAGCACAAACATTTTGTGGACTGTAATGTCTTCATTGTTTCAGGTATGCAATGAAACAACCCTAACTTGAGACTACCTTCACGGTACTTGTGTACATTATCATGTTGTCTTTACAGTGACTGTCCTCATTCAAGTGGTAATTACACAAGGGACAGTCACTGTGAGATGTCCTCATTTGTGACAAGGACAGTCACACTTAGGACATCTCATAGTGATATTCCCTTGTGTAATTTCCACTTGAATGTATTGCTATTGAACCACATTAATGCTTTTCTTCTTCAACAAATGAGGACAGTCACTGTAAAGACAACATGATAATGTACACAATTACCAAAAAATGATCTTGTTAATTGATGTAACACTTTGTCTTGCTCACTCCCTATCCTTCACTAGGGTCTCTTTAGGCCAATGTTTTGACTTGATAGGGTACTTAACTATCCCTACACTCTTTAGGTATCTCTACCCAAGATCCCACTCCTTCAACTAGTGCACACCAACAAGAAATACAATGAACTCTGCTCAATACCAATCTAGCTACTAGGACACTCCTAGTCTTGTCTTCACAAATTGAAACACATTCAACTATAACTTTACTCCATGGAGAGGCTAGCCACTAGGACCTCTATTGGTTTCAATATTACTCCTTCACCTATACTTTTCATCAGTACTTCAATCCAGTTCATCAAACCATACCAATTGCACCCAAAAATAGGCTGCTAGCAATTAGGCCTTTGTCAACCCTTTTTGTTTATATTAAGCCACCTAAAGGGCTTAGGATTTAGATGCCCTTTATTGAGAACTCCAAGATATCTAAGGTCTTCTCCTCCTAGATTTTTTGTACACCAACTGCTACAGCCATGCCTGAAAACAAGTATTTTGACACAACTTGGACAATCTGACTAAGAGTTTGTTTTCTTAGCAGCCAAAGAAACTCACCCAATCTTCTAATTTGACTTGGGGCTTCTTTAGATGTGTGTCTACCTCTCCATGAGATTTTAGTTGAAGCAACCAATGCATTCAACTTGTTGTAATCTTCTTGTAATGATTTGTCATCCCTAACTGTGCTCAACTGACTCACCTAGGACATCATTGCAAACATAGAAAATGAGCTTCCCAGGGCCCCTCCTTCCAAACATATAGTACATGGAGTCTCCTCACCCATTCCAAGAGCCCGTACAAAATTGACAATGGAATGATGAGCTAAGACTCCATTTGTTCAACCTGCCTGGTTCAAACCAATGATAGGGTACTTAACAAAAGAATTAACAAACTAGTTGGAATGCTTCAAAACTCAAAAAAAACACAACACAGAATAAAAAAACAACTTGTACCAACTTTTCCAATAGACACTACGAGCTATCTAATCCATTAATCAACTGAAAACAAAGAAACAGAAAAACTCAAGAATTCACTAAAACTGTGTTACTCTACAAATCTTCTTAATTCCAAATTTTTTTCCCCCCAACCTTTTGCACAGATCGATGGAGGCCTCTTATAGTTGATCTGATGCCTAATTCAATGGTTTCATATAGTTACATAACCATCTTACTCGAAAATGCTCCCTTGCACAAATGTTGTCAATGTTGTGAATGACAACATTGACAACTTGTTACAACCTTTGGGATTTTGGTTCAAAACTTATTTTTCAAACACCATAAGACCCTAACCATGACTTAGTTAGGCTATTTAGACCTCACATAGGCCACTTCTACACTTCTTTGCCCAATTTGACCCCTAAATGCTTCATTCCCACTTTTGCCACAATATTGGTAACTTGGGTACAAATTGGCACTTGCCTTCACAAAGGTCACACATGAGGACATCTCACAGTGATCGATTGTCCCTTGTGTAATTGCCACTTGAATATATTTCTATTGAACCACATTAATGCTTTTCTTCTTCAACAAATGAGGACAGTCACTCTAAAGACAACATGATAATGTACACTCACTGTAAGGACAGTCACAAATGAGGACATCTCACAGTGACTGTCCCTTGTGTAATTGCCGCTTGAATGTATTGCTATTGAACCAAATTAATGCTTTTCTTCTTCAACAAATGAGGACAGTCACTCTAAAGACACCATGTAATGTACACTCACTGTAAGGATAGTCAAAAATGAGGACATCTCACAGTGACTGTCCCTTGTGTAATTGCTGCTTGAATTACACAAGGGACAGTCATTGTGAGATCTCCTCATTTGTGACAAGGACAGTCACACATGAGGACATCTCACAGTGATTGTCCCTTGTGTAATTGCCACTTGAATGTATTTGCTATTGAACCACATTAATGCTTTTCTTCTTCAACAAATGAGGATAGTCACTCTAAAGAAAACATGATAATGTACACTCACTGTAAGGACGGTCACAAATGAGGACATCTCACAGTGACTATCCCTTGTGTAATTTCCGCTTGAATTACATAAGGGACAGTCATTGTGAGATGTCCTCATTTGTGACAAGGATAGTCACACATGAGGACATCTCACAGTGATTGTCCCTTGTGTAATTGTCACTTGAATGTATTGCTATTGAACCACATTAATGCTTTTCTTCTTCAACAAATGAGGACAGTCACTCTAAAGACAACATGATAATGTACACTCACTGTAAGGACAGTCACAAATGAGGACATCTCACAGTGACTGTCCCTTGTGTAATTGCCGCTTGAATTACACAAGGGACAGTCATTGTGAGATGTCCTCATTTGTGACAAGGACAGTCACACATGAGGACATCTCACAGTGATTGTCTGTAATGTCCCCTTTTTGGCTAACTTGGAAAATAGGAACAATTACTCCACTTCTCAGACTTACTCTATCAGATACTTACAATTAAACTAAGTAATGGAGGTTACTTAAGATATCAACCGCTATTTCAGATTCAATCACAATATGTGTGCAAGATGATATTGATACCAATATGTTTAATAGCACTGTCGGATATAATGATATGAAATATGATATGAATATGATGTTTCCTATCACTTATAGTGATAGTATAATGATGCTATGTCTGATATAAACAATATTGATATACAATCAATAAGTATTGCTTACAGAAATGTATTTGCTGTGTCTGATATGATGATGTAATTATGCAAATGTGTAATATCGCTATGAGTGATATGTTGCTATTTCAAATTCTGAATTATATGCTTGCAACTTCAAATATTGATGCTGTTTCTGACTATCCTTTCTATCTGTGCAATCATGGTGTTGTCTCTGATCTGCAATGATAAACTTGAAACCAAACTGCCAAAGGCAGATGCTCTATTGAGTATATCCAAATATGGATAAGTAAATAAAGTTCTAATGATGCCTTGAGTGACTGACGAGAATGCATTCTTATATTGTCTTTAACAAATGAAGAGATGCTATGAATGAGACGTGTCTTGTTTCTTCCTCCATGTCCCTTTGTTAATCACACCTTTCCATAATCCGACAGTTCACATAATATTATTTCATTATTTTCTGATCATAGATAACTCCCAGATTGACTCAATATCAAATCTTTTTATGAAGGTAATCTTCCCTAATTGGTAGTGCAACCAGTAGTTAACATCCATTGTGTTTGTATTAGTTTGGTCTAACTATCATTAGTATTTAGTCAATCGATATTAACTCTTTCCTTATCCCATATTGTTATGATTATATCCAATCTTTCTACTCTGATATAAGTCGATATCATTTTCTGATAATTGTCCATTTATTGGTTGATTGCTGGTAATGGAGTTTGATCTTCAAATTGACTTCCATTCCTGTTAATACTTAAGGATACATTGTACTTATTATCCATGACTGATGCCTCATTCATCAATAGCTTGTGATATAATCACTGATGCTTTTGTGTTTCTACAAGATGTGGTTTATCTCAGACAATCGATAATCTTTCAATCCTTTAGTCGATATCCTCCTATGTGGTGTCTATTGATATAGATAGTAGAATTCAATCTAGTTTATGTTATTGTCATGATAACATAGGAAGTGATGGTGCATATTTGCTAGCGGGTCTTTATGTTTGATATTGCTTTATCGGATATGTCATTGTCTAAACTTGTGCAATTAATGATTATTTATAATATATGAATGGTTATCCTTCTTGCTTATCAATACATCTTCTGAAACACATAGCGACCTATCCCTTATTCATATCATGTTGATCTTGACTTCATAGTATTTGGTTCATTAATCATCCTCTCATGGTATCGATGTGTAATGACTAGTGATTGTTGTATCACTTCTTCATTCCTCATCGTGATAGATAATGCAGATGTTTAATGTAGATGTATATCGATTACAGATATTCGATATTGCTTTAAACGTTATTATTATTATTATTATTATTATTAATGTTATTGTTATTATTAAATATTATAATTAATGATGTTAGTAATATTAATAATATTATAATAAATATTATTATAGTGATAACATATTATTTTATATTGAGAGGTTTATTAATATTATTTATATATTAAAATTATTATATCAATAATTGATTTAATATTATTACTTAATATATTATTATAATATAATATATATAATTTATTAATAATTATTTATTATTAATTTATATTATAATTATAATCATAATTATATTATTTATTAATATTTTAATATTATTTAATTAACATATTACTTATTATGCTAACTATATATTATTATT
The DNA here is from genome assembly GCA_027943335.1 of Chamaecyparis obtusa. Classification (NCBI taxonomy): domain Eukaryota; kingdom Viridiplantae; phylum Streptophyta; class Pinopsida; order Cupressales; family Cupressaceae; genus Chamaecyparis; species Chamaecyparis obtusa. Next base: position 118,360 of record BSBK01014190.1, read on the forward strand.
ATCTTTTGATAATAATTATATATTATTGTTATATACCGTTAATAATAGATTATTATATATCATCTAATCATTTTATTATTATACTAAGTTCAATATGTCACGGCTCATGACATTGTCCCTTGTGTAATTGCCACTTGAATGTATTGCTATTGAACCACATTAATGCTTTTCTTCTTCAACAAATGAGGACAGTCACTCTAAAGACAACATGATAATGTACACTCATTGTAAGGACAGTCACAAATGAGGACATCTCACAGTGACTGTCCCTTGTGTAATTGCCACTTGAATTACACAAGGGACAGTCATTGTGAGATGTCCTCATTTGTGACAAGGACAGTCACACATGAGGACATCTCACAGTGATTGTCCCTTGTGTAATTGCCACTTGAATGTATTGCTATTGAACCACATTAATGCTTTTCTTCTTCAACAAATGAGGACAGTCACTCTAAAGACACCATGATAATGTACACTCACTGTAAGGACAGTCACAAATGAGGACATCTCATAGTGACTGTCCCTTGTGTAATTGCCACTTGAATGTATTGCTATTCAGCCACATTAATGCTTTTCTTCTTCAACAAATGAGGATAGTCACTCTAAGGACAACATGATAATGTACACTCACTGTAAGTGTACATTATCATGTTGTATTACAAATGGAGCTTATGTTGGTCGGGATATAAGTGCAAAAAAAAAAAGGAACGTTGTCATTTGTGTTTTCAAGAGCGCCGAGAGAGATTCCCTCCGCGAAATCAAGCGGGTTATCATTTGTGTTTTGAACAAAGCGGGTTGTCATTTGTGTTTTGAACAGCACCGAGAGAGATTCCCTCTGCGAAATCAAGCGGGTTGTCATTTGTGTTTTCAACAGCGCCGAGAGAGATTCCCTCCGCAAAATCACAGCTACAATTTCTGAGTACGTTGGGGTTTATTTTTCTTTTGTCATTATTATTTAATCTGGTATTCAGCTGTTAGAGAGCTAAAATACCCAGAAATGAGGACATATCTATGTTGAATTTATTGTTAGCGGCTTTGGTTATTTAGAATGCTTCCCCACAATACTTAATTACACAAGGGACAGTCACTGTGAGATGTCCTCATTTGTGACAAGGACAGTCACACATGAGGACATCTCACAGTGACTGTCCCTTGTGTAATTGCCACTTGAATGTATTGCTATTCAACCACATTTATGGGCCCGTTTGGACCATGACACATAGTAGCATCTACAGAGAAGAATATCCCAGGTGTAACAAGTTGTAAGAATATACCAATAGTTCTAAGAAGTTCCCTAGCACGTAGTAGCATCTATAGAGAAGAATATACAACATGAGGGCAGCCACTGTAAAGACAACATGATAATGTACACTCATTGTATGTGTACATTATCATGTTGTCTTTACAGTGACTGACCTCATTCAAGTGGCAATTACACAAGGGACATTCACTGTGAGATGTCCTCATTTGTGACAAGGACAGTCACACATGAGGATATCTCACAGTGATTGTCCCTTGTGTAATTGCCACTTGAATGTATTGCTATTCAACCACATTTATGGGCCCATTTGGACCACGGCACACAGTAGCATCTACAGAGAAGAATTTCCCAGGTGTAACAAGTTGTAAGAATATACCAATAGTTCTAAGAAGTTCCCTAGCACATAGTAGCATCTTCTAATTGTCTATACCACTTCACAAGGTATTGTTTGCACACATTGTTTTTGGTTCTTTTGATGACCCTTGTTTTGAAATTGCTATTAGGCCTTGTAGCTTATATGTTTTGATTGCTGGAGAGCTTCTAAAGCTAAGCAAGAAGACCATTGCACGAGTTATAGCTGCACGCTCAGGTTTGAAAATTGTATATTTTTTAATCTAATGTATATTTTAACTAGACTTTTAGCTTATTTTGGCTGTATATTTTAATCTAAAGGGAATCATGGATGTGAACTTGAAAGAATTTTGTACTTAGTTCTTATGGAGAGAATAGTAGTAGTTTACGGTCTAATATCAAATAGAGTTTTCCAATTACAGAAAGTTAATGGATTCTAATAGCTTATATTTTTTGATTGCTGGAGAGCTTCTAGAGCTAAGCAAGAAGACCATTGCACGAGTTATAGCCGCGCGCTCAGGTTTGAAAATTGTATATATTTTAATCTAATGTATATTTTAATCCTTTTGCCATGTCATGTAATATGTCTTGCCTTGTAGCTTATATGTTTTGAAATTGCTGTTAGGCCTTGTAGCTTATATGTTTTGATTGCTAGAGAGCTTCTAGAGCTAAGAAAGAAGACCATTGCACTAGTCGTAGCCGCGCGCTCAGGCATGAAAATTGTATATTTTTTAATCTAATGTATATTTTAACTAGATTTTTAAAATATTAAAGGATTTAACTAGGTCTAAGAAGATTTGTGTACTTTTGACAATTTTGCTTAGTCACTGAAAGTTGTAGACCGAAGTTTTCATAGCCCAATTTTTGCTTCCTATGAAGAACGATCATGTCAGATAATATAAGTGAAGAACAAAATAGGGAGACAATCGCTAGATTGTGGTCTAACTTGAAAAGAAAAGGTGATGGAAAATGTTATTGTCGCTGCAAAATTTGTAAGGGCTTAAACTGTAGAAGACTGCTAATCAAAACATTTAAGAGACATTGTAGGGAGAATGGTCACATTGAAGGGGGGCATGACTATCATCCACTGGTAAGTTGTTCATTATATCATTTTAACAATTTATATACATATGAAATCACTTGATGATGAGTTGAAGATCATGGTTTATTTATGTTAATCAATTTTATATAGGTTGATCTCCCTAGGGAAGTACATGATATGGAGGAACATGGGGGTGCGAATATCCAAGGTGAAGATAATGATCCCATGGAAGATGACGATCATGCGCCAGAAAACACAATTGAAGATGATGGTATAAATACATTGATCCATGACACATTTAGTCCAAGCGGATCTGATCATGATGATGATGATAGCCTCGATGTACCTCTACTTGAGAAGGCATACGAGCCCCTATACAAAGACTCCCAAACAACTCTTCTCTCTGCTATATTGTTGTTGTTGAACTTGAAGGTTATGAATGGTTTATCCAACATAACAATGTCACGTATGTTAAGGTATGTCATATATGTCTTTATAGTTAACAAAGGGTGAATAATGTACCACTAATATTGTTTATATTAACAACTTATATTTTTTGCTGTAGATTGATAGGTGAGTTTTTGTTACCACCATCAAATATTCTACCTCGCTCATATCGAGAATTATCTGCTATTATGAAAGATATTGGAATGGAGTATCAAGCAATACATGCTTGTCCCAATGATCATATTATATATTATAAAGAACATGAATTTGCAACACAATGCCCTGTATGTCATATGAGTAGATATCGAACAGATCAAATAACAAAAAAGGTGCCTCACAAGGTTCTTCGTTACATCCCCATTATTCCACGGATGCGACAATTATTTAGGTGTACTAGCTTGGCACAATTTATGGATTACCATGCACGCAATAGAAGTCGAGATGACATTATTCGAATCCTTGTGGATGGTTCGACATTTATGCACATAGAGGAAAAGTGGCAACACTTCAAAGAAGAACCTCATAATCTCAAGCTTTCATTGGCAGCGGATGGTGTCAATCCATTTGGAGAGATGAGATCTGTTTGCTTGGTGTGGCCTATTTTTGTTATCAACAATAACATTCCTCCGTGGATGTCAATAAAGAGGGAGCACATTATGTTGGCAATGATTGTTCCAGGTATTTTATCATTTGATAGTTATTAATTTACATGTACTTACAAATCTTACAGTAAAATGGTCACAATAATTATGTAATGTTACTGTTCATTCAAGTAGGTAAATATCAAGTTAAAGATATGAATGTATATATTGAGCCTCTTATTGACGAGTTGGTGGAGTTATGGAATGGTGTCACTATGTATGACGTGTCTAGACCAATAGGACAAAGACAATTTCAATTCCATGCAATACTTGTATGGACAATACATGATGCCCCAGGGCTAACACATTTTTATGGTATGTTATAGTGAATTCAAGTTGCGCATGATAATTCTAATTATAAAAATCAACATATTTAATAATCCAATTATATCATTATCTTGTAGGTCTTCAAACAAAGGGAAAATTTGCATGTCCAGTTTGTGGTCCAAAGATGAAATCTCGTCATTCAAAAAGTTTAGGAAAGCATGTGTTTGATGAGTACAGACACTTCCTCCACAGGAATCATAAGTATCGAAGTATGGAAAAACATCTTTTCAATGGGAAAGAAGAGACTACATCAAAGCCACGAAGAATGACACCTCGCCTATGGAAGTTGGAATATAATAGAATTAATCGTCGAGGTAATGTCATTCCACTTAATGGTTTATGTTTGTAATTTATATATTTCTATTGTGATTTTTGTTTACTAATTATGTAATTGATGATCGTGAAGGTCGTCAAGGCACTACTGACAACCTTCCAAAGGGACTAAAAAGCTATCCCAGACAATTTAGTAGGTTTCCCTACTACGAGGACCTACAAATTGTGCATTTGTTTGATCTTATGCATGTTGGAAAGAATATAACAGAGACATTGTGGAAAATACTGGATGGAAGGCGTGACAAAGAAAAAATTGTCAAAATTTGTAATGACATTCATGAATCCAATCATGCACTGAAGAATTTCATTCACTCAAATAGCAATAGAGATCAGATTAATATAAGTGCCCTTCCTTGGTTATTAACGAAGCAGCAAAGTGATGCCATAAAAGAAGTCATACGAAAAATTTGATTTCCCACAGGATTTGCTGGGAACATAAGCAATCTCATATCAAAGAAAAGTGAATTTGGGCCAGGGCTCAAAACACATGATTGGCATACTTTCATCAAGGTAAGTTATGTTCTTCTGTATTTACAATATATTCATAAACTACGTGTACTATTCATTATGTTATGTTAGAAAATAATGAAATGATTGGTTTATAATTACTGCAGTACGTGCTACCTCTATCTCTCCCAGAGCACTTCAACAATAACATCAAACAAGTGATATATGATCTTGGAAAATACATGAGGTAAACAGTAATATCTCTTCAATTTGTTGTATATATTTATTATATTCACGATTTGTTTTTCTTCCTATGTAATCTATTGTATATTATTTTGTAAAGTCTCGTATTTATATATTTTTTGTGACTTGAATCTCTTAATGTAGGTGGTTGTCATCCAAAGAAATCTATAAAGAAGATATAAACTATTGGAAGAGAAGAATTCCTCATTTACTGTGTGAAATGCAAAAGTGTCTACCTCCAACTTTTTTCAATGCACAAGAACACTACCTCATACACCAAGTTGAGGAGATTGAATTGTGTGGACCTGCACACACTAGGTCAATGTGGATGGTTGAGAGGCATTTGAAATCTTTGAAGGCTTTGGTTCGACAAAGAGCACATCCTGAGGGTTCTATGGTAGAGGGATACATGGTATACTAGACTATGGTGTACATTACTGAATATCTTCCTAAGTTTGCTTCAAATATCCATGTAGATCGCATTTGGGATCTCGACCCTTTTAAAAAATTCAAAGGGGAGTACTTGATGGGGAAAGGTAGATTGAGGAAAGTGACAGGTAATAAATTATAAGATGTTATTGTAATAAATTATTTCTTAATCTTCAAAATAAATCAGTTGTAAGTCGTCTATTTTTTTTTTGTACAGTTGCTCGAGAGTGGGATGCACTACATTTGTATATTGCAAACAATCTTGATTGGATGACGGTATGGATTGAACGATGTCAACGTTCTGGTCACACATTAACATGGGAAGGTGTATCTTCATTGGTTAAAGAAGCTCATCGTAATGGAGATTCTAATGTTATGCAAAGGGAAATAGATTTAGCATATGGTTTAAGAGATTTCCAGGTACGTACAAAATTATTAATCACCCGTATGTCTATCAACTCACGATATAATAATTTTGACATGTTTCACATATTATTGCAGGATAAACACCACAAGGGTATGTTCTGTAATGGTCAAAAATTTCACGTCAAAGTGTTGGATGACATGAAGAAAACTTGTGATTCTGGAATAACTACAGTCTTTCAAGTGACTAATATTTCATCTAGAAATGACTTAGATCCTCAAGAGTCTAAAAATCAATACTATGGCATTTTGGATGATATACTTGAGTGCGACTTTAGTTCCTTCAAATTAGTACTCTTCGTTGTCAAATGGTATAGGCTACGACTTAATCCAAATGATCCTAATAGAACTATTATTGAACATGATAATGAATTTACAATGGTTAATACAAGGTTGTTTGAGCCAGTTGGGGATGAGCCCTATGTTCTTCCAAGCCAATGTGAGCAGATATTTTACTTAGAGGTTTCACATAAACCGGGTTGGTCATTTGTTGTTAGACATGAACCGAGAGGAAGCCCGATAAAGTATAATGCGATGGAAGAAGAAGATACCGAAGAAGTAGAAGATGATGTAGATGATGATCACGATCGACAATTATTAGATGATGTTCCTGAGACAAATTTTCATGAAGAAGAAGAAGAAGATGATGACAATGATGCTGCTACTGATGATGATGATGAAGATGATGTTGATGTTGATGATGATGATGTTGATGATGACGACAACGACGACAATGACGACGACGATGATGATGATGATGACGACGATGACGAGGATGATGATGATGATGATGATGATGATGATGATGATGATGATGATGATGATGATGATGATGAGGATGATGATGATGATGAAATTTAAAGGTATGCCATCAATCCTTAATGTATTTAATATTCATTTCTTGATAGAAATATATTTGTCTTAAATGGTTACATAGTTTATTCATTATCTATTTAAAAGCTACAAGTTTCAATTACAAACAAGGCTACTATCATGGGGGTGGTACATACTATTAAACCAACTTCTAATCAATGACTCCAACATACCATTTAGTTATTAAATTTTTGGCTAACATTTTTATACTTGATCTTTGACACAGGGGCACAATATGGAGCAACCGCCCAAAGGTGATGGTGATGATATTCCTAGCTCATCTACACATGAGCAGGTAAAACTCATTGTAATTGTGCAAACTAGATAGAAGCAAAATGTTATTTTTTTAATATTATTTTCTTCATTCTTTTGGAGTAATTTTGATAATACTAATACTATTGTTGTCATAGAGGGCCGGTGGTCGGAGAGAGGGAAAGCAACCTGCAGTCCCTCAGGAGTCCCCCCTTGTGGACCCTTTTTTTATTGATTTAGCAGAGACCGATGACCCGATCGGTTCCATTAAAAAGCTGCTAAAGAAAATTGGGAAAGAACTTCTACGTTTGGTATCCATACATCCTCAGACTCAGAAAATAAAAGACAGGGCAGCTGAGTTGTTGCGCACTTCTGAAAACTTTAAAGTAAGTATTAATGAAATTTTTAATTATTACAAGAGTTCAATAATGGTTTTTATGTTATGCTCTTTTATGACATTAATTAAAATATGGATGCATTGTCTTTACAGAGTTATTTGCGTAATTTTGAACCCCATTCCCATGATGAGGCCGGTACTGCAAGTGGTTCAGGTAGATCACATGTTCCATTCCCCACTTGTGTTTTCCACTGAATATATATAGGAATGATCATAATCATTGACAATACATGCTCGAACAATCTTTTTTTTTAATGCTCTAACAATCTTGTCCATGCTAGTCCACGTGTTCTATATTTATGCATGCTCTAACAATTTTATTCTTCAGCTCCTTTCCATGATGATATGACAACGCTGCCTCCATCCAGGATAGCCACAAATGTCTTGCCGACTGCCATGTCAACAACACACAGCCTAAATGCACCAACTGTTGCACCATCTACTGGTACACAAATCCCTCTTTTTCTCTCTTTTGTTATGTGTTTAAGTGTTATGTGTTTACGATGTAGATCCCTTGATTGTGTTTGTGCCATGGGTGCTCTGCACCAATTTATTTCCCTTGAAGTATTATTTCTTGGAGGCATTTGATAATGGTTTTCATTTTTTGCAATAGGAGATGCAACAACTCCCGATGCAACATCATTTCCTGGATGTTCCCGTGTTCCTAGTAGGGGAACGGTGAAGGATTGCGTATTGATCATCAGCGACGATGAAGGCATTCCCTTAAAAGTAGCCAAAGTTCTAGGTACTTTAAAGTTATTATTATTCTATAGTGATATAATAGTAATTTAGTTTTTGATCACTCTTCATCGACTAATGATCCCATGATTATTTTGTAGGGAATGATATTTTTTGGCGAAAACTTGGTGACGAGTGTTTGCGGATATTCGGGCCCACCCTACGTACATGGTGGAACATCATATCCTAACTAAAACCCCAAACCACTATTTTGATTTCATATCATTGCTAGAATAGTTTTCCTTTTCATCAATTTCTTGAACTATATTAAAGGTAGCTTCTCTTCATTTATGAGTCTAACATGTTTTTTTTTACTTAAAAGGTGGAATAACCAAGATAAAAAGTTGAAGGATGATCTTGTACATAGTATGACCCAGCTTTTTGGACCTCGTGCATTCGAGAGAAACAAGCTCCTTGAAAAAGTTGGTTTATGTTTGAAGTATATTAGGGACCAGTACAGGAAATATTTAGAGGTTAACCCAAGGCACGAGCGTCCGTCCTGTGTTCTTGAGGCTGAGTGGCAGGCTTTGATTTTGGATGGAAAGTATAAAGCCGACATGAAAAAAGGAATTACGCCAGTAGAGAGTAGAGCAAGGTATGTGATACTTTTGAGAATGTAATTATGTACTAATTAACCTCTAAATTTTTCCTGTAATTATGTACTAATTAACCTCTAAATTTTTCCTGTACTGGTCTCTAACATATTTCAAACTTTTCATAGATTGCCTGACACATCAAAGGAAACAAAGGAAAGATTAGAAAAGCACGGGACACACAAGCTCGGCTCTGGTGGTTTTTCCAAACTTCAAGCACGAGTTGTAAGTATTAGTAAATCAAAACTTGTATCAATTTTTTTATATATTGCAAGGAAATTTTTTTTGATCAAACAATGCAAGTAAAATTCACCATACCAAGCAAAAATGTAGGGGTCAGAGTTCAATAGATGCCTCACTGAAGAGGACAAGAGAATTGGCTTCCAACAAGGCTATAGAGCCGTGGCTGAACGGCTACGAGCTGAAATCAATGTGCAAGGTTCAAATAATGATGCATCTGAGCCATAGGTAAATAAGCTAAATGAAATTTATTTCAAATTGAATACTTTACCAATTAGTCTATTTGATGTTAAGTTCTAATATAAAGTGAGTATATCTGTTTTAAGAAAGCAATGATAACAATGTGTAGGATATTGGAATGCAGCTTGACAATCCTTCTACACAATCTATGCATAATGAAGGTTCGCATGATGTGCATCCTAGTGGTGGAGGTATACATTTGCTATTAAAATTTTTATATGTAATTACAATTGGTGTTTGGATTAATGTAACATTTTGTATAGCAACTATAGAGGATCGAGGGGTCGGTGCTCATGAGCATGTTGAGGTTGAGTCTAGACAAAATGATGTGGCCAGATCAGGTAATTAAAGAGCGCCACAGTTATGTTCTTTAAAATAATTAAATACTTGTAACAATTATAATTAAATATTTTAAATTTAACTCTTTTATTTATTATTGTAGAGGACCCCCCTTTGCAGCAGCATAGGAATTTGAGATCATCAAGAACAGAGAACAAAACAACTGATGAGGGGGGTATTGATGATAACACTGATGCTCCTCTTAGAGCTTACATAGAAAAAAAAATTAGAAAGAGAAAAAAGAAATGATTGTCATCTAAATACCTTAATTGATAATGACTGAATTTTATGTCTCAATGAATTTAATTATGTGCTAATGAATGTTCATGAATTATGTGTTTATTTTCATATTGATGAATGTTGCGTGTTAACGAATCTAATGTGTTAATGAATGTTATCATGTGATATTGATTGAATGTTACATTTTATTAATAATTGAAAGAATGAATGAATGTTAGATGTTAACGAGGAATGTAGAGTGATGTTAGGGGGAGGGGGGTGGGGCCAAATGAGCTTCCACCTTCACATGGTTGGCCCTGTTTAGTAGAGAATATTAAACTATATTCTCGAAACAAAGTGAAGCTCAATAAGATACTAAATGAGTCAAAATGGTTATCAAGGTCCTCTATCCATAAGATACTTGTAGTCAAAATGGTTATCTAGGTCCTCTATCCATTCCATAAGTTCTTCACCATTCAAACTTCCTCCATAACAAGGAATGTGCTCTAGGTTAGTCATGAAGCCTAGCATGGACTCTCTGTCAGATAGAGCCACTATTTCAGAGCCTTTTCTGTGCATTTCCTTCAAGCACTGTACAGTGTACGGATGTGAAAGGGAGTGCAGACCAGTGTGGAAGTTAGAGTATTTATATCTTATGCTTTGAGAGTTTATTTGGTAGATTCAAGCCACCTTATATCAAAGTTATTCCTTTTTCTTATCTGTTGTTCTGTCAAACCCTCATTTTTTGGGTTATTGCATTCAAATGGCCTTAACTTGCAAATAAACCATAGGATATCCTCTGTTCTTTGTAAAATGCAAGTTAAGGGGGTTTATTTTCATATTTTAAAAGCTTTGGAACATGATACTAAGCTAGAGAATTTCGAGAGCAAGCCCTAGGTCAAGAATCTCAATGTTCTTGACTAGGAGTTGATGGATTATGCAAGATCAGAGGGTAGCGGCAAGTAAAGGACCTCAAACCTTGTTGAATCTAGATCTTTAGAGCATGGTGGACATCTTCAAACTTTGATCTTGGTTTCATGCACCCATTTTCAATGCCTTGTTTTGGAACCCACACCCAAAGGCATGCATTAGGTCTGCGGACTCAATAAGGATATTGATATGCTGGAGTGGAGTCAGGGTCTGGGAGTTGGAAGATTGTTAGAACATCAAAAAGGGTACTCAAAAAACATATAAGTTCATAAGGTCCTTTGTCAAATTGAAGAGTTATTGCTGCAAAACAGGTTTTGGAGACCTACTAGAGTCACTAGGTCTATTTGGACCCGTTTGGACCACGACACACAGTAGCATCTACAGAGAATAAGTTTGGTATGCAATGGCCTTGAAACCTCCTGAGAAATTCTTGGTATGCATTTGTGTGGTGCAAAAGCTTTGTTCAAAGAGAAAAAGAAGAAAAGAATAGAAATGATTTTTTTTCTTTTTATGTCATATACTGTAACCAGCTACTTATAACTTGCAAAAATTATTATAACCATTTGAAATTGAAACTTAGTTTAATGTGAAACTGAGAACTGCTTTATTAGAGCTTTCTATGATTTAGATTCAGACATCAAGAACATTGTTTGCCTAATATTGTGATTAATGTTTATTTATTAATATCTCATATTGACAAACAATTGATAATTGTAGGGAAAACATCATTGGGGGTCTTTGAGGATCCACCAGAAGCCAAGGAGAAAATGTATTCAAATGCTAAAGATGGTGTAACAGTCCTTACAGCTATTGAACCTTGCTGTGTAGATCATCTCCGATTCTCCAAGTTCAACAGTACTGTGGTATTCCTTTGGATACTTCTAATGGTAAATTTCAGACATCAAGTTCTTTTCGTATGAAACTACTACATTTGTAATCTGTAGTTTTAAACTTTTAGTTTATAAATGTTCATCAGCTTTAGTTCGTATGCTGCCATTTCAAGTATGATTAATGAAGTTACCTTTATCACAGGATGAAAGTGAGCAGTCAGCATACTGGTACAGAGCTGGCAGCATTGATACAGTGACTAGGGCATCGTTTAATGGTGGTATTGTGTTTTCCCATATTTAGGGCATCGGCCTTTTGAAGCATTGCCTTCATCTTTCTTAAGTCTGAGTTTTAAGTTTGTTTATCTCTCTCGGTGTTGTTGAAAATACAAATGACAACGTTCTTGTTTGTTTTGCCCTTATATCCCGATGTGATTTCACGGAGGGTTACGACGCTGTTGAAAACACAAATGAAAACACAAATCCCTTATGTAATTGCCACTTGAAGGAGGACAATCACTGTAAAGACAACATGATAATGTACACTTACAGTGAGTGTACATTATCATGTTGTCTTTAGAGTGACTATCCTCATTTGTTGAAGAAGAAAAGCATTAATGTGGCTGAATAGCAATACATTCAAGTGGCAATCACACAAGGGACAGTCACTGTGAGATGTCCTCATTTGTGACTGTCCTTACAGTGAGTGTACATTATCATGTTGTCTTTAGAGTGACTGTCCTCATTTGTTGAAGAAGAAAAGCATTAATGTGGTTCAATAGCAATACATTCAAGTGGCAATTACACAAGGGACAATCGATCACTGTGAGATGTCCTCATGTGTGACTATCCTTGTCACAAATAAGGACATCTCACAATGACTGTCCCTTCTGTAATTGCCACTTGAATGAGGACAGTCACTATAAAGACAACATGATAATGTACACATACAATGAGTGTACATTATCATGTTGTCTTTACAGTGGCTGCCCTCATGTTGTATATTCTTCTCTGTAGATCCTACTATGTGCTAGGGAACTTCTTAGAACTATTGGAATATTCTTACAACTTGTTACACCTGGGATATTCTTCTCTGTAGATGCTACTGTGTGCTGTGGTCCAAATGGGCCCATAAATGTGGTTGAATAGCAATACATTCAAGTGGCAATTACACAAGGGACAGTCACTGTGAGATGTTCTCATGTGTGACTATCCTTGTCACAAATGAGGACATCTCACAGTGACTGTCCCATTGTGTAATTGCCACTTGAATGAGGACAGTCACTATAAAGACAACATGATAATGTACACAAGTACCGTGAAGGTAGTTGCAAGTTACGGCTGTTTCATTGCATACCAAAACAATGAAGATGTTACGGTCCACAAAAAGTTTGTGCTTGAAAGATGAACAAATAAAATTAAACTTCTAAATAACCAAAGCCGCTAACAATAAATTCAACACAGATATGTCCTCATTTCTGGGTATTTTAGCTCTGTAACAGCTGAATACCAGATTACATAATAATGACAAAAGAAAAATAAACCCAACATACTCAGAAATTGTAGTTGTGATTTCACGGAGGGAATCTCTCTCGGCACTGTTGAAAGTACAAATGACAATGTTTCTCTACATTATCATGTTGCCTTTACAGTGATTGTCCCTTGTGTAATTGCCACTTGAAGGAGGATAGTCACTATAAAGACAACATGATAATGTACACTTATAGCCCATGTACATTATCATGTTGTCTTTAGAGTGACTATCCTCATTTGTTGAAGAAGAAAAGCATTAATGTGGCTGAATAGCAATACATTCAAGTGGCAATCACACAAGGGACAGTCACTGTGAGATGTCCTCATTTGTGACTGTCCTTACAGTGAGTGTACATTATCATGTTGTCTTTAGAGTGACTATCCTCATTTGTTGAAGAAGAAAAGCATTAATGTGGTTCAATAGCAATACATTCAAGTGGCAATTACACAAGGGACAATCGATCACTGTGAGATGTCCTCATGTGTGACTATCCTTGTCACAAATGAGGACATCTCACAATGACTGTCCCTTCTGTAATTGCCACTTGAATGAGGACAGTCACTGTAAAGACAACATGATAATGTACACATACAATGAGTGTACATTATCATGTTGTCTTTACAGTGGCTGCCCTCATGTTGTATATTCTTCTCTGTAGATGCTACTATGTGCTAGGGAACTTCTTAGAACTGTTGGTATATTCTTACAACTTGTTACACCTGGGATATTCTTCTCTGTAGATGCTATTGTGTGTCATGGTCCAAACAGGCCCATCAATGTGGTTGAATAGCAATACATTCAAGTGGCAATTACACAAGGGACAGTCACTGTGAGATGTCCTCATGTGTGACTGTCCTTGTCACAAATGAGGACATCTCACAGTGACTGTCCCTTGTGTAATTGCCACTTGAAGGAAAAAAGAATTAATGTGGTTCAATAGCAATGTATTCAAGTGGCAATTACACAAGGGATAATCACTCTGAGATTTCCTCATTTGTGACTATCCTTACAGTGAGTGTACATTATCATGTTGTCTTTACAGTGACTGTCCTCATTTGTTGAAGGAAAAAAAGCATTAATGTGGTTCAATAGTGATGCAGAGTAGTCAGGGCTTTTAGAATATACAAATATACATCCTTAACTCTCATTCCACCAAGGAAGAAGGAATTCCAATGGTTGAAATGTGAGTTAAGGTCTTTACATCAGTCAAACCTTGAAAATGAGGGTTTGTAAACAATGCACAGAAAATTTGAAATAACTTAGATATAAAACAAAGAGAATCAATCAAACCAACTTCCAAAGTATCAGATGTCACTATTACAACTTCCAGGAAAATTTTATCACCCAACCACCATCCATACAGCCGTACAGAGTTCATTTTTCACCAGAAATGCACTAAAACAGGGTTATTTTTATTTTTTATGAAAGCAAAATGATTACAATACTGGTTCTCTGTCTATCTTCGACCATTTGAAGCCTAAAATAGGCTCTCCAAATGTTGGTTCAACCATCTAGGTGGTTAGAACAGTTTATCCAACAAATGTCAACTTTGCTAAGCAACTTTTAAAGTTGCATTACAACTTTGCAAACAACTTTGCCGAGAAGGTTAAAAATGTGTTGTGAAACTTTAGGAACCTTATTAAAGTTATTTTGGACCTTCAAACTTCTTAACAACATCTAAAAGACACCTAATAAACACTTACTATGCTCATTTCATCCAAGGACTCAAAAGATGCCCAAGGTTTATAAGTCACCAAGGGGTCTTGTGTCCAACAAGTGGATGTTTATAAGGAGATAAAATCAATCCTTAATATTTATTACAAACCAAGAAAACATCTAAAAATCCTATTCTAATTTATTGTCATTCAAAAAGACTCTGATTTGTCAATCAAAAGGACCTTTCACCAGTCAATCCTTCAAAGCTCCAAGGTGAAAATCTTATGTTCCAATTGATAGGATTTGACTCCTTGGCTTCATGGAAACTTCCTTCAATCATGGTGTCTTTGGCTTGCATTAGGGATGCCCCTACATCAAATAGCAATGCATTCAAGTGGCAATTACACAAGGGACAGTACATGCCCATTAAAGTTGGTGTTTTGTTATCCAGCATGACAATGGAGACAACATACTCTGTGTCAATTTTACTGATCAAATTTCCCTCCGCCAGGCAAAGCAACAATCTGGGTATGATAAGGTGAAATTTTGTAGTCCTTTTGGGTATGATAACAGTTCCAGTTTCCAATAAGATGGTTCATTTTTATAATCTAGCTTCAATTTCTCTTGTGAAAATCTTTTTTTCATTTTATGGGTGGTAAAATATAATTATTATGCTAGAGGTGTGTACTTATGGATGATAATGAAACAAAATGATAAGATTTAAGACTCTTGTTTTTTTTTTAAATAGCAATTTAAGTTTCCTTCTATTATAAATTACTGTTTTTCTATTTTTTAATGTATCTTTCCAGATCTTTTATATCAATTTTATTTATGAAATATAAATATATTAATAATGTTTTAGTGTTTTTAGGATTAGTTTATATCAATTCTATGTATCATCATTCATCATTCAATTGTCAGTATTATTAATTTAGACTGTGCAATTGTAGAACTACTCGAATATGGGTTGGATGGATACTCAAGCAGGGGAACCCTCCTCAAATATCTCAAGCAGTGAACTTGGAAAAATGTGTCCTGAAGGAACCCTTTCCATCAAAGAGATAAAAGTACAAACAAGTAAAAGAAGCAGGCTCTGCAAATATGTTTTTGAGAAGAAAAATGATAGATTATTCGAGTATGGTTCATGAGCTATATCTAAAAAGACATTTTTTTTCTTATTATAATAAAAGAGGAAGTTGTGAATGTCAAAGTTGAGTGAAACAAAAATTATTTTCATCAAATTTTGTTAGGCTTGCTTTTGGGAATAGTTTCTTACAATATTGCTATTAAGATTTTTATTGTGTAGTTTTTAGATTAGGTTTATAAAATTATATTTCATGAGTAGTCATTCATATTAATCAATTAACAATACTTTTGGAAGGTATTTTCAATGTGTCAAATTTTGATATTTTTACAAGAATTAGATTGTGTAATTTTTTTAGTTAAAGTCATTGACTCATATTTCATAAATAATAGTTCTCATGAATCCATCTCTTATAAGATTGAATAGTCTATTTAGGAAGTATTTCTGATAGTATGTCAAATTATGATATTACTATTACCATTAGATTGCATGGCTTTGAAGTCAACCTCGTTGACCCATATTCTTCTCTGTAGATGCTACTATGTGCTAGGGAACTTCTTAGAACTGTTGGTATATTCTTACAACTTGTTACACTTGGGATATTCTTCTCTGTAGATGCTACTATGTGCCACGGTCCAAACAGGCCCATAAATGTGGTTGAATAGCAATACATTCAAGTGGCAATTACACAAGGGACAGTCACTGTGAGATGTCCTCATGTGTGACTGTCCTTGTCACAAATGAGGACATCTCACAGTGACTGTCCCTTGTGTAATTTCCACTTGAATGAGGACAGTCACTATAAAGACAACATGATAATGTACACATACAATGAGTGTACATTATCATGTTGTCTTTACAGTGGCTGCCCTCATGTTGTATATTCTTCTCTGTAGATGCTACTATGTGCTAGGGAACTTCTTAGAACTGTTGGTATATTGTTACAACTTGTTACACCTGCGATATTCTTCTCTGTAGATGCTACTGTGTGCTATGGTCCAAACGGGCCCATAAATGTGGTTGAATAGCAATACATTCAAGTGGCAATTACACAAGGGACAGTCACTATGAGATGTCCTCATGTGTGACTGTCCTTGTCACAAATGAGGATATCTCACAGTGACTGTCCCTTGTGTAATTGCCACTTGAATGAGGACAGTCACTGTAAAGACAACATGATAATGTACACAAGTACCGTGAAGGTAGTTGCAAGTTAGGGCTGTTTCATTGCATACCCAAAACAATGAAGATGTTATGGTCCACAAAATGTTTGTGCTTGAAAGATGAACAAATAAAATTAAACTTCTAAATAACCAAAGCCGCTAAAAATAAATTCAACATAGATATGTCCTCATTTCTGGGTATTTTAGCTCTGTAACAGCTGAATACCAGATTACATAATAATGACAAAAGAAAAATAAACCCAACGTACTCAGAAATTGTAGCTGTGATTTCACGGAGGGAATCTCTCTCAGCACTGTTGAAAATACAAATGACAACATTTCTCTACATTATCATGTTGCCTTTACAGTGACTGTCCCTTGTGTAATTGCCACTTGAAGGAGGACAGTCACTGTAAAGACAACATGATAATGTACACTTACAGCCCGTGTACATTATCATGTTGTCTTTAGAGTGACTATCCTCATTTGTTGAAGAAGAAAAGCATTAATGTGGCTGAATAGCAATACATTCAAGTGGAAATTACACAAGGGACAGTCACTGTGAGATGTCCTCATTTGTGACTATCCTTACAGTGAGTGTACATTATCATGTTGTCTTTATAGTGACTGTCCTCATTTGTTGAAGGAAAAAAGGATTAATGTGGTTCATTAGCAATGTATTCCCAACATCTGTACCTACATCTCTCTTATATACTACAAGTTGCTTGCCATCAGAAATTGCAATTCCCTCACGTGACATTGATGGTGAAGTGTTCTTTTCAAAACCATCATCTGTGGTTACCAACGCTCCTATTTTAGGCAATAAGTTTGTTGTATTCCATGAGCCATTGGTCAAGTTTCTTCTACGAGCTTCTGATGCCTCAAAATCTAATCAGCGCCTACGCATGCCTCGTTGTGGTTGATTATCATTCTGTACATGAATTATAATGAGTAATCAGTTTTGGGCCTTGGAATCTTGTATGTAACATGCACAGGCATTTCATGGCTAAATGAATCTATTTTAAAAGCATCAACTTTTCTTACATGATGCTGGATACATAAGTAGAACAAGCGTATATCAAATTGGAAGCAATCAGAACTCCACAATGACATATTATTTAGAGTACTCTTCAGTTTAAGTAATAATGCATATATTGACACTGTAAAGACAACATGATAATGTACACTCACTGTAAAGACAACATGATAATGTACACTCACTGTAAGGACAGTCACAAATGAGGACATCTCACAGTGACTGTCCCTAGTGTAATTGCCACTTGAATGTATTGCTATTCAGCCACATTAATGCTTTTCTTCTTCAACAAATGAGGATAGTCACTGTAAAGACAACATGATAATGTACACTCACTGTGAGTGTACATTATCATGTTGTTTTTAGAGTGACTATCCTCATTTGTTGAAGAATAAAAGCATTAATGTGGCTGAATAGCAATACATTCAAGTGGCAATTACACAAGGGACAGTCACTGTGAGATGTCCTCATTTGTGACTATCCTTACAGTGAGTGTACATTATCATGTTGTCTTTACAGTGGTTGTCCTCATTTGTTGAAAGAAAAAAGCATTAATGTGGTTCATTAGCAATGTATTAAATAATTTTTTTTTTTTTAATCCACCCACGGGCGTCACAATTGTGACGGGAACCCGTCGTAATGCGATGCAGGCACCCGTCGCAATTGCTTGGGAGGCCCATCGCAATTGCGACAGCCCTCTGAAGCCATGCGACAGGGGGGCGACGCCCATGCCGCTAACAAATCTTAGCCACATTGCGACGGGCTATGTGTCGCAATTGCGACGGCTACCCATAGACGTCGCAATATGCGACTAAAAAATAGTGACATCTATGGGTGTTGCTATTGCGACACATAGCCGTCGCAAAATGCCCCCAAATGTATTAGTGAATGATAGAGATCCCAGAATGTGACCCAAGCACACTGAACCCTAAAGACCTAAGAAAATATGGGGAATTGTGCATGAGGAAGGAAACATAGGAAAAAATAAGGAAGGAAAGTAAAAGAAAGCAGATTTTAGAAGATATTAGAGTCATCCTTTAGCAAGTTGTTCCCAAGATCACAATAAATAAGGACACTCCCATTTTAGATCAACTTGCATCTCTAACAAATTTATGAACTATAATTGATTGAATATCTGAATCAACTGACGGAGTAGTGATTAGAGATCACTGAGCTATTGAAATGATATGGAAGATGATTAAATGAGTTAACATGTTGTCATTGATGTCAAGTAGTTTTGAGAGTACTTATCATGTTAGTTACAAACATCTGAACATCTGTTGAAGGAAGAAAAGATGAAGAACTGAGATATCTACATGAAGAAAAGATGGATATGATAGATAAGGATAAGGAAAATATTGGGTAACTTATTGATGAGTCTATGGCTTTATATTCAACATGTTACATTAATCTACTATGAAGAAGAGATTTGAAATTGAACATGTTAATATGGTCTGTAATTGAAGATTTTTGTATACACCAAGCCAGTGCAGTGTATACTGACTGATAGTATTAACCGAGCTCATTTAACTAGTTATCACCGATGCATTTCTATATTAACCAGGTATGGATGAAAACATTAAATGATAAGAAAAGAAGAATGAATTTGATGAGCTAGAAATTATTATGATTTCGAGGTTAAGGATAAAGTTTGTTATGAGATCCATGACTGACAAAATTTAGAGAAGATCTAAAGGATGAGATTGAAACGTGTTAATGACATATCTACCAAGGAAGGTTTAAGAGGCAAAATGGACGAAGGAGATTAAGAGGAAAAATCTAATGGCTGATATGAAAATGGTTTACTTGTCTAAATAAGAGATATGCATTTCATTATTGAAACATGCCAGAAAGAAGAAGACTACAAAGATTTCACGTGAAGATTATATTTATGCATGCCTGATCAAACTGGTTAGTGGAAGAACCGATCTTGCAGAGATTACTGAGTGGTAGGGAACTATTTACCAAGTGAAAGTAAGTTGAAGAAGTGAAATTGATTAATGATCAAAGGATTTGTATGGGCTTAGCATAGATCTAAAGATTTGCAATTGAGTTTCATTTGAATCAGATCAATATTGTATCAATTTAACCATTAATTCAGAAAATCTCTTAACCGAGTGGACTTAACAGTCTTATGTTCTACCCCATGACATTTGTTGAACGTAAAGTGTTATCTTGTTGACCCCATAGTGAATGCTAGTCAAAAGTTAACTTTTAGTGATAAATCCTCTAACCAGGTCACCCTTAACAGTGTGTATTGTAACCTTTAACAAGGTTGGCTCTTCACCGAGCTCACTTCAGAAGAGTGAATTATTTTGGGTTACTGGTCCCAGGTGGTTTTTCCCTTAGCAGGGTTTCCATGTTAAATCATTGTGTTATGTGTTATTTATTATGATTTTTTTTCTATCATACTTTACATACTACATAGTTGATTTAGTCGGTAATCACAGTTGGATAATTACTTGTAATCGGTAAACTAGATAGATAGATTGATATTTTGTGTTACTAAGCTACATAATTTATTGGAATTATTTTATAAGGTACATATTTATTATTTGGGACTGTAGGATAACTGATCTACCTGATTCACCCCCCTCTCAGATATTCTAACAATTGGTATCAGAGCATATTGATTTCTTGGAAGAAATTTTTAAGGACTTGAGCAGAAAGATTACAAGATGTGTAAGAGGGAAGTACCAAAGATGAACAAAGACAACTTTACTACATGGAAAAGCCAGATGAGACTTCACATATCTAGAATTGGAGAATCTGCTATACCTTTACTGGAAAATGGCTACATAAACCAACTGTTGGACCTTTGACTCTTGATCAGTTGAGAGACTGACATGAACACAATATTACTATGATAGAGATTGTTGCTGCTCTATGTGATGTGTAATTTGAGGATGGATTGCACTACATTGAAGAAAATGTGGGATAAACTTGCTCTAGTTTATGGTGGTGATTTGAATGTGATGAGAGCCTAAGCTAAAAGCTTGAGAGGTAGATTTGATGACATGAAGATGAAGGAAGGAGATAATATTACACAATACACAAATTGAATCGAAGAGGTAGTTAATGCTAAATGAGGAGCTGGTGGTATTATTTTTGAAGATACAGTGGTAAGTAAGATACTAAGAACCTTGTTTCTTGTTCATGCAATCAAAATATTTTCTATTCAAGAAATGAGGTCTACACCTAATAGCATTCTTACTCTTGATAGTATGATTATAAAGTTAACATCTTCTGAGCTGAATAATTTTGACAATAGTGTTGTACCGAGTGTTAATTCTACTTTTATGTCATCTCTTAAGATTGGTAAATCTAGTAGTAAGAATAATATAAGGAATGAAAGTGATAGTAATATTGATGATGAGCTTGATGAGCTTGAAGCCCTTATGGCCCGAAGACTGTAGAAAGGTAAAGGTAGATATAAGGGAAAGTTACCTTTAGCTTGTTTTAATTGTAAAGAGGTTGGCCATATTGCTACTAGATGTCCTAACAGGAAAGAGGATGATAAAGACAGAGAGTGATCTAGTGATCAAAAGTATGGCAGAAGAAATAATAGAGGATACCGACACTACAATAGAGACAACCGAGATCACAAAGATAAGGGAAAAAATGCATGTTACCTTGCTGAAGAAGATGACTCTAACACCGACACTGATGATGATATTGAGGTGGTGTTTGTTGCAATGAAAGATGATTTAGAAGATGAGGAAAGGTATATAGAAACAACACTTATTTCTAAAGTTAGTAATAATGATACTTGGATCATTGATAGTGGTTTACACATCACATGAATAGTGATGAAGATAAGTTTGATCATCTTGAGCATTATAATGGAGGACCAGTGAAAATTGGAAATGACACACCTTGCATGGTTAAAGGAAAAGGATCTATTTTATTGAATGATAAAATTAGATGTGATAATACATACTCGATAAAAGGACTTAACTACAATTTTTTGAGTGTAGCACAGTTGAATAACTTAGGCCACCGAGTTGCATTTGAAAGAAAGAAGGTGAAAATATATTATGAAAATGGAAAGCTTGTTGGAATAGGTGGACAATCAAAAGGTAATTTATTTTATCCTGACAATGTTAAAACTTCTTGTTTACTAGTGAAAAATGAAGCTGCATGGTTATGGCACAAGAGGTTATGTCATGTAAATTTTGATAGCATGATTAAGTTCAGTAGAAAGAGAAAAGTTAAAGGGTTGCCTAGTCTAACAAAACCTGATCATGTTATGTGCCATCAATGTCAAAAAGGAAAGATGACAAAATCTAGTTTTAAAAGTAAGGACTACTCATCTAAAGGAATTTTGGAGTTGGTAATTCATACCGAATTATGTGGTCCTATGAGAAACTAAAGCTACTATGGTGATAGATACTTTATTTTGTTTGTTGATGACTATACTAGATTGATGATAGTTATGTTCTTGAAAAAAAATCTGAGGCATTCAAACTAGTACAAGGCTAAAGTTGAAAAAGAAACCAGAGAAGAACTGAAATGCTTAAGGTTTGATAGAGGAGGTAAGTTAGTTTCTGATGAATTCACTAACTTCTGTAATGAGAATGGTATTAAAAGGTAGATTTTTGCACCTAGAACACCACAATAGAATGGAATTGTTGAAACGAGAAACTGGTCCATTGTTGATTGTCCAGTTTCAACTAAAGAAAGACACAATAAAGAAACCTTATGAGTTATGGTTTGGATACACACCGAGTGTAAGTTATTTTAGAATCTTTGGTAGCAAGTGTTATATTCTGAAAGATGATAGGAATGGTAAATTTGACTCTCAAGGTGATGAAGGAATATTATTTGGATATTCTACTAAGAGTAAAGCTTATAAATGTTTGAATAAGGTTACTAATAAGATGATAGAAATTGCTAATGTTAAAGTTGATGAGTTTGTTGAAAATAATGATGAAGAAAGCATGAAGGATCCAGAAGATTATGGTAGGTTTACTTATGTTGAAGATCTAGATTATCTACCAAAGCCATAGGCTGAGTCTATCAAGCATTAGGAAAATGCTACCGAGAATCAACACATGAAAATTGAGAATCAAGAAGAAGCTACCAAGCAGGAAAAATTAACTTGAATCGAATGATGACCAGAGAAGAGATCAAGTGCTAGCAAGATTTGTTAGAATAGACCATCTAGAGAATCAAATTTGATGCAAGGGTAGGATAGGGAGAGGGGCCAAAGGCACACCCTAACCAGATCCACCTTGTAGAACAACATGTGGAAGTATCAACACACAAAAGTGAGAGGGAGAATGTAGATACGTGCATATATTATCTTCAATTTGATTCATACATGTCAGGCTGTAAGGCCTTCTTAGTTTAGGCTAGTTATTAGAATCATGTATAGAATTCCTCCAACATGTGAGGATCTGCCAACAATCTCTTATTTTATATCTTCTATCTTCCAAAACTTACCCCCGTAAAACTCTAACTAAAAAACTACATTTATACAAGAGGCTACCAAGCCAAGTCAGCCTTTAGATCCATCATCAATAGAAGGAATGACAAGATCTAGGTCTACATGCTTCCCAATGATAGATGTCAGCATTAAATTCATGACCAAAATTAATTACACAAGTCAAACTCAACAAAAATCTAAAATAAACAACTTGGTAAGAAAACATAACTGAGCACCAGATAAGCATCGCCAAGGGTGAGGGAATTTACTGACCAACTCAGTCAACAAAGGAAACCAAGCAACACTGAACTAACTCAGTCAAAATAGGAACCAAGCAACATAGACAAACTTAAAATATGTTTTTGGTGACACAGGATTGCCAAGGACCCGAGATGCTCCTGCATCAGACACCTGGAGTTTTTTGAAATGATTATCTGAATCATGAAACATGTATGATCCAAGCTACATCCAACTCAGACTATGAAATCCATGAACTATCTTCAACTGGTCTATTCTTCCACTTCACCAAATATTCCATATATTGTTTTCCTCTTGTACTTCTGCCAATTCTTTGTTCCAAAATCTTTTCAACCTCTTCATTCTGCTTCTTAGGATAATCCATCAGTACTATCATGTCTTCATCAGGTTGATGATACTCATACAAATCAACAATGTTGGATATAGATGATATGTCCATGTCATCAGGTAACTCAATCTCATATTAATTTCCACTATAAATTTTTCTCAAAATCTTACAAGGTCCAAACTTCTTCATTTTTAGCTTCTCATATGTTCCAACAGGAAATCTTCCTTTCTTCAAATGAACCATTACCTCATCACTGACTGCAAAAGTCTTATGTCTTCTTGATCTATCAGCTCTATCTTTGTATTTTTGATTACTTTCTTCCATCTTTTGATTCACATCTTCATGCCCTGTCTTCATGTACTCAACAAGTTTTACTCCTTCAGCACTTCTCTTTCTTTCATCAGCAATATCTCTCAAATCTGATATACCTCTCAGTTGTATGCCATTTACAATCTCAAAAGGTGCTTTTCTAGTACTCCTATTCACTGAATTATTGTATGCAAATTCCACTTGTACCAACACAAAATCCTAATTACTCAGTGTGTCTCCAACTAAACATCTCAAAAGATTTCCCAAACTTCTATTCACAACTTCTGTCTATCCATCAGTCTATGGGTGAAATGTAGAACTATATTTCAACTCAGTGCCAAAATTTTTCCAAAGGGTCTTCCAAAAGTATCCAACAAATTTACTATCTTAGTCAAAGATAATACTCCTCAGTAATCCATGCAATCTAAAAATTTCCTTAAAGAAAAGATCTGCTACATGTACTGCATCTAATGTCTTTTTACAAGGTATAAAATGTGCCATTTTAGAAAATCTATCCACCAAAATAAATATAGAGTAAGTACCTCTTACTGTCTTTGGTAAGCCAAGAATAAAATTGTTAGCTTGTGGTGACTAATCAGGAAAGTACTATCCAGGAAAGTACTGTACACTTTTCCTCCCGACCTCGCCGGGGTTCGGGGCCGGGCCGGGCCCCGAGCGGGGGTTTGGGGGCGGGAGCCCCCAAGAGCAGGGGTTCGGGGGCGCAGCCCCCGAGGAAATTTTTTTTGAGGCCGACTACTTTTTTCGGTTATTTGGGCCGACTACTTATAACTCATTCTAACCCTAAAGTGGGAAAATATTGTATAATATGGCTTAGGGTTAGGGATTTTTACAATGTATGATTTTAGTACTTGCGGCAGAGTTGGGCTGTAAGGGATTACGGATTGTAATCAGGTTGTAATCATTGGATAATAATAATATTGGACTTGCTGTTGGTGGACGTAGCCCAAGGATTGGGTGAACCACGTTAAATCTGTGTGCCATTGTGTTCTATTCTATGTGGTTTATTATTTTCTGATATTAGTTATATTTGCACATAATTGTTATTTCTGCCTTGTTAATCCTAACAAGTGGTATCAGAGCGAGGTTATTTCATTCATTCTTTCATCTATTCTTTGAAGCAGGTCTCACGAGTTAGTGGGAGAGTCTCTCGGTTAAGTGGGAGAAATGGCAGAAGAGGGTAGGCTGAAGGTTGATAAGTTTAATGGGCAGAACTTCCAGTTATGGAAGATGCAAATGGAGGATTATCTCTATCAGAAGGATCTATGGCAGCCATTAGAGGGAGTAGCCAAGAAAGAGCAATCAATGTCTCAGGAGGATTGGGATATTTTGGATAGGAAGGCACTGGGGAGTATTCGTCTATGCTTGGCACAATCGGTGGCATTCAATATTACTGAAGCAAAGACAGCTAAAGATCTGATGGAAACCCTAGCGAAGTTGTATGAAAAGCCTTCAGCTTCAAACAAGGTATTTCTTATGAAGCGTTTATTTAATATGAAAATGGTAGAAGGTGGATCAGTTACTGATCATTTGAATGAGTTTAATACAGTTACAAGTCAATTAACCTCAGTTAAAATTACTTTTGATGAAGAGGTTAGGGCTCTCTTGATTTTGTGTTCTTTGCCAGAAAGCTGGAATGGCTTGGTAATGGCTGTTAGTAATTCTGTTTCTGGTTCTAATACCCTAAAGTATGATGATGTTATTGGTGTTATATTGAG
Source organism: Chamaecyparis obtusa (assembly GCA_027943335.1). Classification (NCBI taxonomy): domain Eukaryota; kingdom Viridiplantae; phylum Streptophyta; class Pinopsida; order Cupressales; family Cupressaceae; genus Chamaecyparis; species Chamaecyparis obtusa. The sequence continues at coordinate 144,484 of BSBK01014190.1, forward strand.
TGAGGAAATTCGTAGGAAAAGCTTAGGGGCATCCACATCGGGTAGTGTATTGAACACAGAAAGCAGAGGCAGAACAAGAGATAGAGGAAACAACTCTGGAAATCGTGGGAAATCAAGAGGAAAATCAAAGGGAAAGAGGTCTGAATCTAAAGGGCCAAATGATTGCTGGTACTGTGGAAAACCAGGTCATAAGAAGAAAGATTGTTGGTCTCGGAAGAAAGATCAAGGAGACAAAAATGATGGAAACAAGGAGGCAAATGTGGTAAGTAACAAATCTGAGGAGGATGCTTTGCTCTTGTCCTTAGAAAGTATTGATGATTCATGGGTTTTAGATTCTGGGGCTTCATTTCATGCTACACCCCATAGAAGTTATTTTGTTGATTATGTCCAAGGGGATTTTGGGCTAGTTTATTTGGGAGATAATGAACCCTGTCAGATTGTTGGAAAGGGAAAAATTAAGATTAAGTTGCAGAATGGGAATCATTGGCTACTACAAGAGGTAAGACATGTTCCAAGGCTGAGTAGGAATTTAATTTCAGCAGGGCAACTGGGTGATGAGGGTTGCACAGTTACTTTTAATGATAAAAATTGGAAGGTTTCAAAAGGTTCCTTAGTAGTAGCAAAAGGTGTGAAAGTAGGCACCTTATATCTTTGTACAGGTCATACTGTTCCTTCTACTTTAATTGTTTCAGAAGATAATGAATGCTCAGGAACAGTGGCTGCAGTTGAGCAGGAAGAACATCAAACTGTTGCTGTAGATTTTGACACAGCACTGTGGCACAACAGACTCGGGCACATGAGTGAAAAAGGTATGAAATTACTTCATTCAAAGAAAGTTTTACCTGGTCTGAAATGTGTCAATATGGATTTCTGTGAAAGTTGTGTTTATGGAAAACAAAAGAGAGTTAGTTTTGTGAAGAGTGGGAAGGAAAAGAAAAATGAGAGATTAGAGCTTGTGCATACAGATGTATGGGGACCAGCTCAGGTATCTTCCCTTGGTGGCTCTCTATATTATGTTACATTTATAGATGATGCAACAAGAAAAGTATGGATTTATTTCCTTAGACAGAAATCTGATGTATTTCAAACTTTTAAGAAATGGAAATGCTTGGTTGAGACTGAGACTGGTAAAAAGTTAAAATGTCTCAGATCTGATAATGGTGGTGAGTATTGCAGCACAGAATTTGAAGAATATTGTTCCTCTAATGGTATTCGTAGGCAGAAAACTGTACCAAGGACTTCACAAGAAAATGGAGTGGCTGAACGCATGAACAGGACAATAATGGAGCGTGCAAGGAGTATGAGGTTGCATGCTAGGCTGCCCAAAAATATGTGGGCAGAGGCAGTGAACACTGCTGTTTATTTAATCAATAGAGGCCCCTCTACTCCTTTGGACTGTGGTATTCCAGAGGAAGCATGGAGTGGTAAGAAGGTGAGTTATTCTTTTCTCAAAACCTTTGGTTGTGAAGCTTTTGCACTTATAGATTCTGAAAATAGAACCAAGCTGGAAGCTAAGTCAAAGAAATATGTATTTGTTGGGTATGGCATTGATGAATTTGGTTATAGGCTTTGGGATTTTGAAAATCATAAAATTGTAAGAAGCAGGGATGTCATATTCAATGAGAAAGTATTGTACAAAGATCTGTTGCTGCAGCATGAGAAGAAAGAAAATGACTATGTAGTACTGGATGATACTCCACAAGTTCATGTTCCAGTAGTTCCTTATGCTCCGCAACACCAGCAAAAACAAATACCACACACCCCAGTGAGTGTTAGACGGTCAACAAGGCTAAGTAGACCTCCAGAAAGATTTTCTCCATCTTTGTATTCTATTCTGTTAACAGATGCTGGTGAACCGGAATGTTATAATGAAGCTGTGCAGGTGGATACAAAGCTTCAGTGGGAGTCTGCAATGATAGATGAAATGGACTCTTTGCTGAAAAATCAGACATGGGATTTATGTAAGTTACCTGCAGGTAAAAGGGCTTTACAGAATAAATGGGTTTACAGGATCAAAGAAGAGGATGGAGGTACGAAAAGATTTAAAGCTAGATTAGTTGTAAAAGGATTTGCACAGAAACATGGTATTGATTTTGATGAGATATTTTCTCCAGTTGTTAAAATGACTTCTATTCGTACTGTTTTAAGTATTGTGGCTACTGAAGATTTGCATTTAGAGCAGCTTGATGTTAAAACAGCCTTTCTTCATGGTGATTTGGATGAAGAAATATATATGGTTCAGCCACAAGGATTTGAGGTCAAGGGTAAGGAGAATTTGGTGTGCAGATTGCAGAAAAGTTTATATGGCTTGAAGCAAGCACCTCGGCAATGGTATATTAAATTTGACACTTTTATGAATGGGCATGGATATAGTTGGTGTCATTCTGACCATTGTGTTTATTTTAAGAGGTTGGATGATGACAACTACATTATTTTATGTTTATATGTTGATGATATGCTTGTAGCTGGGTCTAACATGGATCACATTAAGGGGTTGAAACAACAGTTAGCAAAATCTTTTGCTATGAAGGATTTGGGGGCAGCAAAACAAATCCTTGGTATGAAAATTTGTAGAGATAGAAAAAATAGGAAATTGTCTCTATCTCAGGCTGATTATATTGAGAAGGTGTTGCAACGTTTCTATATGGAAAATGCCAAAGCTGTCAGCACACCTTTGCCTGGTCATTTGAAATTGACTAAGGATATGTGTCCCAAGACACCAGAAGAAGAGACTAAAATGTCTAAGGTACCTTATGCTTCAGCTGTAGGGAGCTTAATGTATGCTATGGTATGTACTAGGCCAGATATTGCACACGTAGTGGGAGTCGTTAGCCGTTATATGAGTAACCCTGGTATTGAGCATTGGAATGCAGTCAAATGGATTCTCAGATATTTGAGAGGCACATCCAGTAAGTGTTTACACTTTGGGGGTTCTACTACTACTGTACAAGGCTATGTTGACTCAGATTTGGCAGGAGATATAGATAGCAGGCGGAGTACTACAGGTTATATATTTACTGTTGGTGGGACAGCAGTGAGTTGGATTTCTTGACTACAAAAGGTGGTTTCTTTATCCACTACAGAGGCAGAGTATGTTGCTGCTACAGAGGCAGCCAAGGAGATGATATGGCTTCAATTCTTCATGGAAGAATTGGGACATCCACAAAAGGATAATTTTCTACATACAGATCGCCAAAGTGCCATTCATCTTGCAAAGAATTCTGCTTTGCACTCAAAGACAAAACACATACAGTTGCGGTACCATTTCATTCGATCAGTTTTGGATGATGGACAGTTAAGGCTGGAAAAGATTCATACTGATGATAATCCAGCAGATATGTTTACCAAGGTAGTAACAAGGGAGAAGTTGAACTCATGTTCAGCTTCAGTTGGTCTTTTAGACTGAACAAAATAAAGGAACAACTGAGTCCAAGGTGGTTCAATCCAGTGGGAGCCTCATGTGGGTAGCGGTATTGCTACAGGATCAGTCTCCAAGTGGGAGGTTTTTTAGTATAGTGTGGATACTGATCAGTCACCAAGTGGGAGATTGTTAGCTTGTGGTGACTAATCAGGAAAGTACTATCCAGGAAAGTACTGTACACTTTTCCTCCCGACCTCGCCGGGGTTCGGGGCCGGGCCGGGCCCCGAGCGGGGGTTTGGGGGCGGGAGCCCCCAAGAGCAGGGGTTCGGGGGCGCAGCCCCCGAGGAAATTTTTTTTGAGGCCGACTACTTTTTTTGGTTATTTGGGCCGACTACTTATAACTCATTCTAACCCTAAAGTGGGAAAATATTGTATAATATGGCTTAGGGTTAGGGATTTTTACGATGTATGATTTTAGTACTTGCGGCAGAGTTGGGCTGTAAGGGATTACGGATTGTAATCAGGTTGTAATCACTGGATAATAATAATATTGGACTTGCTATTGGTGGACGTAGCCCAGGGATTGGGTGAACCACGTTAAATCTGTGTGCCATTATGTTCTATTCTATGTGGTTTATTATTTTCTGATATTAGTTATATTTGCACATAATTGTTATTTCTGCCTTGTTAATCCTAACAAAAATCCATACTGATTTCAATTCAAGGTTTCTCTGGAAAAAAAATTGGTGTATACAATCCACTATTCTGACTTCTTTTGCAACTTGACAAATTCCACAACTTTTCACAAATTTCTAAACATCTTTATACAACTATGGCCAAAAGTATTTCTCCTTAAGCAAATTCAATGTCTTATCAACACCAAAATGTCCAGCCAAACCACTACTATGCTTCTCCTTTATGAAATTAGTTCTCATTACTCCTCTCGGTATACACAACTAAATACCTTTAAACAACATACCCTCTTGAATAAAATATTCTTCCCATTTAGTACTTGGTTGATCGTGAATAGGTGCTCTGCACTTTCTCCACGGCTCAAAAAAATCAAGATCAATTTCATAAGAATCTCTCATGTCATCAAAGCCTAGAACTTCAATTTTCATCTCAGTCATCAAAGATCTCCTTCTACTCAATGCATCAGCAACTTGGTTAGTGACTCCACTCTTATGCTTTATCACAAATGTATAACTCTATAAATAATCAACCCATTTCATATGTCTCTAATTCAACTTATTTTGACTACCCAAATACTATAAAACCTTATGATTAGTATACAACATAAATTCACTCAGTATCAAATAATGTCTCCATTTATTTAGTTCTTGAAAAATAGCATAGAATTCTTGATCATACGTAGAATATTTCCTTTTCACATCATTCAACTTTTCACTAAATAAAGAAATAGGTTTACCTTCTTGACTCAACAGAGCTCCAATTGCACTACCAGTTGCATCACATTCCACTTGAAATAATTTATTGAAATCAAGCAATGCCAAAATAGGCAATTCAACAACCTTCTGCTTCAGAGTCTCAAACCTTTTATTAGCTCCATGTCTCCACTTGAATTCTCTTTTGTCTCCTCTCATAGTTTGAGTCATAGCATTAGAAATTGAATTGAAATTCCATATGAAATTTTGGTAAAAACTTGCTAAACCATGAAATTATCTTACCTCACTAGCATTCTCAGGTGTAGGCCAATTCAAAATAGCTTCAACCTTTTCAGGATCCATTTTCAAACCATCAGCTGAAATCATAAATCCCAAATACACAATCTCCTCTTTCATGAATGAACACCTTTGTAGATTTATCAGCAACTTTTCTTCTTTCAATCTCTGTAAAAATTGTTTCACATGCAAAAAATGTTCTTCTCTGGTCTTACTAAATATCATAATATCATCAAGATATACAATCACAAACTTACCCAACAATTTCTTCAAAACTTCATTTATCAATCTTATAAAAGTACTTGGTACACTAGTTAAACCAAAAGGCATAACCAACCAATCATACAAACCTTCTTTTGTCTTAAAAGTAGTCTTCCATTCATCACCTTCTCTAATTCTGATCTAATGATACCCACTTTTCAAATCAATTTTCTTAGAATAATTTTCTCCAATCAAAATATCCATTATGTCATCCATCCTCGGTATACGAAACCTATATTTCACTGTTATCTTATAGATTTCTCTAGAATCAGGACAGATTCACCATTCTCCATTCTTCTTAGGTGCCAATACAACATGTACTACATAAGGACTCAAAATTTCTCTGATCAAACCTTTCTGCAACAATTCTTGAATCTGTCAGTTAAATTCTTGATTCTTGGTAGGTGTCAACCGATGTGGTGCCTTATTTGGTAAACTGGCTCTAGGGATTAGATCCATGCAATGCTCAATGCTTCTCTTTGGTGGAAAACCATTAGGTACATTATCAAAAATGATTTCACTATACTCAATGAGAAACTTAGCAATCTCCTCAAGGACACTATCCTTTGTTTTCCTACTCAGTTTGTTAAGAATTACAACAAAACATACATCATTATTCTTCAAATCCTTAACAAACTTTCTTCCTTCCATCAAGAAAACTTTCATAGATGTGCAAACATTACTAACAGTTTTTCAATCAAAGGTAACAAGATTTGTCTTCTCCCATCAGCCCAAATAGTATATTTATGAAATCTCCCATCATATATAGCATGCATATCATATTACCAAGGTCTACCCAACAAAATATGACAACAATGGGTGAACCCACAATACTGGGTTACACTTTTTCAGAGGAACGAATTTGGCCCGAAAAGCGAATTCAACAAAAAACACCTTACTCACTTTCGATAGAAACTAAGATGTACTTTCAATCGCAAGTACAAAACTTACAATCGAAATTTCTTATGCATGATACTTTCGATCGAAAGTCCTTAGTACTTGAATTTCGATCGAAAGTCTTTTGTTACTTTCGATAGAAAGTCAATAAAGGACTTTCGATTGAAATTCCTTAGTACTTGACTTTCGATCGAAAGTCCTAAATTAAGTTTTTTTGGCGTAAATAGTTTCGATCGAAACTAAGAGACTTTCGATCGAAAGTCTCTTAGTAATGACTAAATTTTTTATTTTTGGGCAAAGTACTTTCGATCGAAATTCAATACTTTTGATCGAAAGTGCCTAAAATGGGAGATGGTTTCAAGTTTTCAAGAAATTTTGAGAATTTCATGGCTTCGGGCCTCAAGCACATTGATCAAATGGATGAATAAAAAGATGTCCTTTTGCATACAACAAGTACTCAGAACTAGCTTTCTAATGATTATATATTTGACTATTTTTAAATTTATTATGTGTATGATTTTTAACGTTAAATGAATGTAGATTTTTTATCAAATATAAACCTCTGAGTTTGAGGTTCAATGAAAAATAGAAAAACAAGGAAAAAAAATTCTAAAAAATAACAGTGCCCTTCGTATTCGAGTCTACTTTCTATTAAAAAATAATAATTGAAATTCGATAAATACACAATAAGTTATAAGCTATGTAGTCAAGGTAGGTCAAAATTTTGGTTTAGTCAACTTCAAACGTTAATAAAATATGCAATAATAGTGATAATGTCATCAAACCAATTGCATGCCTTCTGTATGAATGTTACAAAACTAAATTCGAAAGAATCACATCCATATCTATTTTACAAAAAAAGTTATGCTCTATGAAAATAGTGTTACTATTTGAAAATGACGTTTTCAGCACCATACAGGTTTTCGTGGGAGAAAAAAAAAAGTATTCAAATAAATTCAAAAAAAAATATAAAAAAATATATTTAGAATCTAGACAAAAAATCCTAAAAGACTCTAATTTACTTCATCCTCAAATTTTGAGTGGTTCAACAGCAATATGCATCCGAATCTGAAAGTTTTTCTCAAAATGTAGAGTTCAGTGTCCACTCAAGGTAAAAAGTGTAACCCACTATTGTGGGTTCAACCCAATCCATAGGCATGATATCTCATAACACCTTATCATAGTACTTTCCAATTTTCAAATCCACATAACATTGTTTGCTTACCAAGAGTGTATTCTCATCTTTGATCCATGAAATCTTATAGGGCTTCGGATGTTCTAACCTTTTCAACTGTAACTTTGCAACCATTTCCTTAGATGCTAGATTCTCTAAGCTATCACTATCAGTGATTACCTTCCAAAATTTATCAAAAACTCTACATCTGGTCTTAAACAAAGTTTTCCTTACCAGATCTTCCTTATTACTTTCAATCTAAAGTGCTCTCCTTACCATCAAGCTATTTTCCTTCTCAGGTTCATCCGGTGACTATTCTTGCACAAAATCATTTCTACTACTACTAGCCTTCTTAATTGCATGTGTACACTCAAATGATCTATGTCCTTCTCCAAAATTGTAACAAGTCCCTCAGAAACCACCTCTATTATAACCACCTTGGTAGTTATTGCCTCTGCCTCTAGATGAAATTTCACCTTTCCACTCAGTCTTGCCTTTATCCAGATTTGTCTTTTTAGGTTTAGACCTACTATTTTCACCATAAGATCTACCTCTTCCTCTAGGGAATCTACCAGCTCTACCTCTTTGTCTTTGCTCATGTCTCTTATTCAATTTCTCCTCAACTTTCAATGCAAATTGATAAGCTTCTTCAATGTTCTCCAATTTGACCAAACTGATTTCCTCTTGGATGGAAACTCTCATACCATTCAAGTATCTACCAATTCTTTCCACATCATCTTCATCATGTCCAGATTTGATATCTAATATATATAATTCCTTAGTATATTCCTTTCCTGAGCTATCTTTCTGCCTCAAACTTTGCATTCACCTAACTAGGTTAATCTAATAATCACAGGGTAATAACTTTCCTTTCAACTTATTCACATTTTATTCCATACCTTGATTTTGTCTTTTCCTTTCCTCTTTCGGTCCAACTGCAGATGTTCCCACCACAAGGATGCATGATCTTCAGCTTTGTGCTTGCAATTTTCACCTTCTTTTCCTCAAGTACATTTTCATATTCAAAACACTTTTCCATCCCAGTGATCCAATCCACCAGTTCATTAGAATCCAATTTCCCACTATACTTAGGAGGATTAAAGTGTGGTGTAGATCTCATACTTGTCAAAGCCTTCAAGAATATTTCCTCACCCTGATCCATCACAGGTGCAGGCTCTACATCACCTTGTTCTACCTCAATTTCATCATCACTAACATCTTCAAGATGTCTTCCTCTTCTCTGGGTTGTTTTAATAGTTTCTAATCTAGCAGCAAGTTGTCTCAACATGTCTGTCAATCTTGGATCCGCATCTCGCCTCTCATGAACCATCTTGAAAACCCTCTACAATTTCAGGTCAGATTGCAATCTGCTACCCTACAACATTTCAACTAGGGTTTGAAAAGAAGGAACCCTCAAAATTAGATTCGCAAACCTAGATCCAGATCTCACCTCACTCTAATACCACTTGGCACAAGGATAGGATAGAGAGAGGTGCCAAAGGTACACCCTAACTAGATCCACCTTGCAGAACAAAACATGGAAGCAACAACACACAACAGTAAGAGGGAGAATGCAGATGCTTTGATATATTATCTTTAATTTGATTCATACATGTCAGGTTGTAAGGCCTTCTTGATTTAGGCCAGATATTACAATCAAGTACAAGAGGTCCTCCAACATGTGATGATCTTCCAAAAATCTCTTATTTTCTATCTTCTATCTTCCAAAACTTACACCCCTAAAACTCTAACCAAACAACTACATTTATACAAGAGGTTACCAAGCCAAGTCGGCCTTCAGATCCACCATCAACAAAAGGAATGATCAGATCTAGGTCTACACACTTCCCAATGATAGATGCCATCATTAAATCTGTAACCACAATTAATTACACAAGTTAGCCTCAACATAAATCTAAAACAAACAACTCAGTAAGAAACGATAACTGAGCACCAGATAAGTATCACTGAGCATCAGGGAATTAACCAACCAACTCAGTCAACAAAAGAAACTGAGCAACACTGAACCAACTCGGTCAAAGCAGGAACCGAGCAACATAGAAAAACTTCAAATATGTTTTTGGTGACACAAGATTGCCAAGGAAAGACATGGTATGTAGACTACACAAAGCTTTATATGGACTGAACCAAGAACTAAGGACATGGTATGAAAGACTACATGCTTATCTTATAAGTATTGGTTTTGTAAGAACTAGTGAAAATAGTAATGTGTACATGAAAGGAGGATCTGATGATAACATTTTGATTGTTGAGATATTTGTTGATGATATAATCTTTGGAGGATAAGGTCTAATTTGAAAATCTTTTGCTAATGACATGAGAAAGGAATTTGAGATATCTATGTTTGGAGAGATTAAATTCTTTCTAAGTTTGCACATTATATAATAGAAAGATGGGACCTTCATCACACAATCAAAATACATTAAAGAAGTATTGAAAACTTTTGGCATGGAAGATGCTAAAATAGTGGGAACATCGATCGTAACTAGCTATAAATTGACAAGGGATGATGAATATGGAGAATTAAATAAGACTCTGTACCGATCTATGATTGGTAAACTGATGTGTGTTGTACACAGTAGGCTTGATATTTCACATGTAGTAGGGATTGTGGCTAGATTTCTAGCCAATCCTAAAGATTCACATGGTTGCAGTGAAAAGAGTCTTGAGATACTTGAAGAAAAAAAAAGACTATGGATTATGGTATACATTTAAAGGCAAATTTGAACTTAGAGTTTACACCGATGTAGATTGGGATGGAAACATAGATGATCGAAAGAGCACAACTAGTGGAGCATTCTTTTTGGGGGAAAGGCTTGTGACTTGGATTAGCAAGAAATAAGCATGCATTTCTCAGTCTACTACTGAAGTAGAGTATGTTGCTACTACTACAAATTGTTCAAATAATGCTTAGATTCGACAAGTGATGGAAGAGATGAATGAGGTAATCATTGACCTAGTGATTATATATTGTGACAATGCTAGTGATATAAATATTTCTAAGAATATTGTGACGCATTCAAAGAAAAAGTATATATCCATTAAGTATCATTACTTGAGGGAACAAGTTCAAGAGAAGTAGGTGAAACTGGAATTTGTAACATCTAAGTAACAACTTTCTGATATCTTTACTAAACCATTACCAAAGGACACTTTTGAATATTTGAGGACTAGACTTGGGGTCCATCCCCTATCTACCAGTCACTGAGGTGATTTGGAGGTTGCATCAACCTATACTTATCAAAATATCATTCATGTTGATGCACATAGCTCACACTTTGGATTTTGTCTAAGGTTGTGAAAGATTGTAGAAACTGGAACAAAAATTTGTTTATCTATACACTGAAGGTACTTGATATGAACCAAACAACAAGGAATTAATTGGCTTCTGTAGAGCTATTTGTATCTTTTCTTTGACATTATTGTCAAAGGGAGAGAAAATCATGGAGAATGAATATAAAAAAATCAGTTAGTGATAACACAGAGAAAGGGAGAGACTTGAATATTTGTTCCTGAGAACAAAGGGAATCTAAGAATTGAACAGATCAAATCTACAGGGAGAGTATGCACTTGTAATGCTGTTATGTTTTGTAGTGATTAAACATATTAAATATGAGCTTACCAAGCTACAACATTTACATACATAGTTTTAGAATACATGTTTGGTATGTGTATGGCATATTTTTCATATTGCTTTTGTTGCCATCAATGCCAAAGGGAGATATTGATGAACTACAATTGATTGAATATATGAATGAATTGGAGGAACAATGATTAGAGATCACTGAGCTATTGAAATTATATGTAAGATGATTAAATCAGTCAATATGTTGCCATTGAGGTCAACTAGTTTTGACATTACTTATCATGTTAGTTACAAACATCTAAACATCTGTTGAAGGAAGAAAAGCTGAAGAATTGAGATATCTACATGAGGAAAAGATGGATATGACAAATAAGGATAAGGAAAACATTGGGTAACTTATTGATAATTCTATGGCTTTATATTGTTGACTTGAGCATGTTACATTAATCTACTATGAAGAAAAGATTTGATATTGAACATGTTAATGTGGTCGATAATTGAAGATTTCTGTATACATCGATCCAGTGTAGTGTATACCGAGTGTTAGTATTAACTGAGCTAGTTTAAATAGTTATCACTGACACATTTCTATATTAACCGAGTATGGATGAAAACATTAAATGATAAGAACAACCAACTAAATTTGATGAGCTACAAATTGTTATGATTTTGAGGTTAAGGATAAAGTTTTTTATGAGATCCATGGCTGAAAATTTTTAGAGAAGATCTAAAGGATGATATTGAAATGTGTTAATGAAACATCTGCTAAGGAAGGTTTAAGAGGCAAAATGGACAAAGGAGATTAAGAGGAAAAATCTAATGGCTAATATGAAAATGGTTTACTTGTCTATATAAGAGATATGAGTTTCATTATTGAAACATGCCGAAAAGAAGAGGGTTGCAGAGATTTCACATGAATGTTATATTCATGCATGCCTGATCAAATTGGTTAGTGAAAGAACCGAGCCTGCAAACATTACCGAGTGTCAGAGAACTATTTACCAAGTGAAAGTAAGTTGAAGAAGTGAAATTGATTAATAATCAGAGGATTTGTATGGGCTTAGCATAGATTTGAATATTGCAATTGAGTTGTATTTGAATCAGATCAGTACTATATCAGTTTAACCATTGGTTCAAAAAATCTCTTAACTGAGTGGACTTAACAATCTTATGTTCTACCCTAGATGACATTCGTTGAATGTAAAGTGTTATCTTGTTGACCCCATAGTGAATTTTGGTCAAAAGTTAACTGTTAGTGATAAATCTTATAACCAGGTCGCACCTAACAGTCTGTATTGTAACCTTTAACAGGGTTGCCTCTTCACCAAGCTCACTTTAGAAGAGTGAATTATTTTGGGTTACTGGTCCCAGGTGGTTTTTCCCTTAGCAGGGTTTTGACATTAAATCATTGTGTTATGTGTTATTTTTTATGATTGTTTTGCTATCATACTTAACATATTGCATAGTTGATTTAGTCAGTAATCACAGTTGGATAATTAATGGTAATCGGTAAACTGGACAGATAGATTGATATTTTATGTTATCAACCTGTATAATTTGTTGGAATTGTTTTATAAGGTACATCTTTATTATTTGGGACTGTAGGATAAGTGATCTAACTGATTCACCCCCCTCTCAGTTATTCTAACATTCATATCAACACCCCTAGTATTGATGCTGAGAAAAGAATTGAAGAAAGGGATGAAGCAAAGATACAACAAAAATTAGTAGAGAAAATCAGTCAAGAAGTGGCTATCAATAAGGTGAAGTTATTTTAGGTAATAACCGAGATTGAATCTATTACTCAGAGAATTGTACAAATTTTGTTTAATTTATGCACTCTAGACCAATTCACTATTGAGGTCAATGAAAACATTAAGAAACTAGATGAAGATATCTTGGTTAGTACAAATGCATCTCTAAACGAGCCTAATTCTTTTCAGAAGCATCCACTAAAAGTTTAAGAACTGAGGCGGTCGAGGACAGACTTGAGGAAGAAGGAAGATACCATAAGAGACTAGGTCACTAAGTTAAA